>JANKKI010000444.1:0-229090 GCA_025175665.1 Cinchona pubescens
TTTCTTAAAATAAATTAATGAAAAAGTTATTTACTTTTAAAATGGATCTCAAAAATGAAGTGGTACTCAAATTGAATAAGGAAGTTTCATGATTAGTGAGATCAAGAATTGACCGGATGGGAGAGGTAGTTAGATTAGTCGATGAGTTGGTGGATTTTGATCAAGATGAAATTTATGGAGTTGAGTTGGGAGGGGGTTATGTTTTGCAGGTCATCTAGTAAGTTTAGAGGTCAAAGTTTTTGCCTTGATGAGGTTATTTTGTGTGTAAAACTACGTGCTTATGTGTTCTGCCAAAGAAAGAAAGAAAGAAAGGAAGAAAGGGAGAAAGGAAGAAGGAGTGAAGGGTGAGAAGGTAGAATGAAAGAAATTATTGATTTCAATATGAAAGGTAATTTTGACATTTGGATAAAATTGACCTGGATGGATAGGACATGCTTTGGCAACAACAACTGCCATTTTTAATGCCTTGTCCATTTATTTCTTTTGGTCTTTCTGTCTATGCTACTTCGCATATTCGTCGAATAATTTATCCATTTTGGCCTTAAAAAAAACCTTTTTTTTGTTACTTAAGCTTCAACTTATTCGACGAGTATGATTAAAGACACTATCTCCTGTTAATCCTTGGCCAAGTTCTAAAGGCATGTTTCTCTCTTTTATGACCACTACGTGAAGCAGTACTTTGACTACTTTTCATTTGTTTTAAACAAACACAATTTTTTTCTTCAAAATTTTGGTTTCACAAACATCTTTTGGAAGTCATCAAACTTACAATCTGAGAAAAGAGTCAAAATATGGTGTTGCGTTCAAGGAATGCTTTAACCATTCATCTATAGGTTTGATCCCACAACAAGAAGGGTAGGTTGATATCATCTACTCTAGTGGAGTGACCACTTTCCTAGAGAATACTACAAAGGAGATGGCCACAAGCTTATGATTTTCCTCATCTAGCCTCATCTCTTTGAAGGCTTTTGTAGAATAGGATGTAAGCGGGATTCTATTATCCATTAGAGTTCTTCTCACTTTATGGTTGACTATGATTATGGTCACAAAGGGTCATTATGTGGTTAGACAACCTTTCAACTTCAGATGGTGAAAAAAATGTCTTGCAAAAGGTTTAGTTTATTGAAGTCGGTTATACAAATTCACTATAAGAGCAGTCTCTGTTTTGCAAGATGATCTGACATAACAATTTGATCACATGGCTCCACTCCTTATCACTACTATTCCTGTGAGGTCATTGCCCTCTTATACAACCTTGCTTGGTAAGGAGATGACTTTTCCCTCAACTAGACTATTGTAATTCACTTCCAATTTTCTCAATTTTGTATCTAATTCAATGAAAATTTTCATAGTTTAGTTTTTTCTCCTCTAAAATTTTGATTGAAGAAAGAAGACATTCCTTTCTTCTTTATTAGTATGAGTAAATGTCTTGGCCTTCAGGATGAGGTCTTTGAGGTTGACCAATGGTTTTATGTTCAGGTCAATGGAGAACTTCCTAGGTCTCTTAGCTCCATCTTGGACACCATCATTTGATGTCCTAATTTGCTCTTAGACAAGATAGTTTATTTCTTAAATATGTCCACATAGTTAAGCAGTGATTCAACATGTTTTTACTTTAGGGTAAGAAGGTGAGATCTACATCTTAGGAATGTTGTTTAGATACCCGAATTTGTTCAAGAATAGGTCTACTAGTTAATTAAAGTAAATTAAAATGTTCCCATTCTTGTACTCATGGAACCAGTATGAGGCGGCATCCTTGAGTGTTCCAAGAAATCCTCGATATATTATAGCCTCGAATATAGGTTAGAGGCATATCTTAGATCGATAAGTGTCAAGGTCATCACATGGACTCGTACTCCTGTCATAGGAGTCAAAATGTGGAACTTGCCCGCATCTAGGGAGGGGCTTTTGTATTATGTCATCAATTTAGGACAATCAAGTATTGGTATCTAGTTCTTTTTCCTTCCTTCCTATCTACTCCGTTTACTTGAATTTGTAGCCCTTCTAGCCTTCTCCTGTGGATAGTCCTTACATTATAGGCTATCTGGAATGGTTCCTGTCCCTTATACACATCTAGATGTGTATAAGAGACAGCCCTCTCATTTAGTTGGGCTTGAAGAGGCTCTTTAGTTTATGTCGAGAAGACGGATTGTGCATCTGTAATCAAGTGAACTCGACCAAAGTTGGTTCTCTATTCCCGTATTCCTTCTTCTCAGAAGTGTGGTAGTGTCTTTCTCCTTGGGTGTACCCCTCTCTCGTATTAGAATTCTACTGTCTCTTGGACATCAAGGAGTTGCCACCAGAGTTATGAGGTGGTTCTCCTCCTTGTTGGAATTCGTCAAGCTATTGGTTGATGAACAAGTCCTTCAACATTATTATCCAAATTCTATGCATCGCTCTACCTTTGTCATTGTCATCGGGATCGAGATATCCTATAGCTTTGAAGAACAAGCCAAAAGGAAAGATATAGACAGGAATTTGAATGGCCATGATTCAGGAGGAAACTTCAGTAGGCTGTCTCTTATAGAGACAGGGGTAAACCCAAGGAGAACCTGGAATGTGGCAAAGATGGTTTTTGTTCAAAACCCGTAGACGGCACCAAATGTTGATGCTAAAATTGTCTAAATCCTATGTCAGGGTTTAGTTTGGATCAAAATGTTAGTACGTCCTAGTAAGGTAATCGGTCAAGCATCATACCCATGTCTTGGTTAACCTATCAAAGAGAAAAGGTATTTTTTCCTTAAGGGGAGTCTCCAACATTCAAACTGGTACCTTAGACAAGAGAATTAAATAGAAAGAAAGGAAATTCTAAAAATGGCAAATGATTAGTTGAATAATTTTATGATTAACCTCTTAAGAAACTATTTTGTACTACTTCCAATAGGCCGTTAATATTTAGTTGGCCTGTAGGCTAAAACAAAGCCTGTTAAGACCTCATTTAACTTTAAAATGACAGCTATTAAGATATAATTTGGTCATTTTGGCCTTGCCTTTTTGCCACAAAGAGCCAGTAATTGGCGGACTACTTTTGGTCTTGTCACCATGCAATCTTTATGCTTTTTCTTATAACATTTTGATGTAAATAAAAATTGTGCGTATGTCAGGCTTTTTAGATGTCATATTTTGCCAATTTAGCAGTATCTGTAGCCTCTAATATTTATGCTAAGATGATGTAATAAATTTTGGGGCCACTTTGGAATACTTCTTTTATGTCTATTATACACATCTAGATGTGTATAAGAGACAGCAATTAGAGTTTGGTAATGAGAGGTAATGGCAGGAAATATAAGAAATAAACCATCATGTTACATGAGATCAAATTTTTATGTCCTTTTTTAGCATTAGGTTGAATTTCTTACTCATAACTTTAAAATAGGGGTGTTATGTATAGTTATTGAAACTTGAAAGGATTTAAGTGCAATTATACCAAACTTTAGGAAAGAATGTGAAATTATCCCAAATAAAATTTTTCTATATCTAAGCCTATATTTCATCAACAATCACAAAAAGTCAATTACTAAGACACTTTAGGACTAAAGTCAACTTCAGAAGAATTCATCTATCTTTTTGGCAGTTAAGGACTAATCCAAAATTAGATTTTCAGTGATTTTAGAGGAGAAAAAACTAAACTATGTTAATTTAGCCATTAGATACAAAATTGAGAAAATAAAAGATGAATTACAATAAACTCCATCGCTTGGCTGATGCTTACCTAGAAATCGTGCAACTTGCTAGGGCATGACAAGTAGGTGCTAGCCTAATTGTTTACGGCATAGGTGGTGCATTTTTTATTAGGTCGAATATACACATGTTCTTGGGTATAAGCAAATTGATCCTTTGGGCTATTACCCAAGGAAGTTTGGTGAAAGTTCAAGAAAAATTTGGCAAGAGGTGAATCTTTGGAGATGGTTTGCAATGGAAGAGAGATGATGGAAGTAGGCAAAGTAAGTAGGGTGAATCCAATAAACCAACCCATGAAGAGAATAAGAGAATTTCTAAACAGTCCCATTGAACAATACTAATCCTTTAGGTTTTGAAACAAGTTCATATTTAGGTGGATAGCCAGGTAGGGTTTCACCAACTTCTAGGTCCCGTGTGAGCTATGTTGGCCATCATTCTTGTTTGTCTTCTATATCTCCTTCCTCTATTTTCTAAGGCAAGTCTGCCTCAATTATTGAGGAATACAAAGAGATGTTGATCTCAAAATTTTTGAAGTTTTAAAATATATTTGATTTTATTTTATATTACAAGATCTATGAAACAACAATAATTAAATTTGGATATATTCCACTTACACCTCATGTGGTTTGGCAATATTTAACATTACTTCCACAAGGTTCAAAAACTTACAAAAACCCCATACTATTTCCATTAGTGACACCATGTGGAAGTAGTATTTAAGATTGCTCCACATGGTTCACTAATGGAACTGTCTCATAAGGACATCTAGATGTTATACACATCTGTATAGGGAGGTAAGGTGTTTGGGGGTAATAGATCGGGGCTATGAAGAAGATGATTTATGGTGGGCTGGAGATCAAATTGAGTTAGGAATGAGGGTGGGGTAATGGGAGATGGGATCTCTGATATACTTATCTTGATTTAGAATAAATGTTTTATAAAGTTAAGCGATTAATTTAGCAAATCTTATAATCAAGTGAGCTAAAATCAAATTTGGTAACCAATAGTGACTATTATGTCAATTGCTTAACAAAATTTAATACATATTAAATAGAAAAAATCGTACAAATAATCTCTGACAATATTTAAAAAAAAAATACATTTTCTGTCATGTTAAATGACAACTTGTATTCCATGATAATCAGAAGTAATCATATTTCTGATGGTATTTTGGCTAGAAAATCAACTTGTTCGTCAAATGCCTAAATTTTAAGTCAAAAATAAAATCAAATATAATTTTTACCTCATTTACCACCTTTTCAAAAGGCCTTTTTTTTCCCAACTGATTGTGAGAGACAGCTCCATAAACCTCTCATTTACCAAGGGCTCTTTGGGTAACTATAAAGATTTAATCCTCTACTAGTTACTGTGATGGTTTGAAATAATCATTGGCAACCTTGGCGGTTCCAGTGATAGAAATTGATTGATATAGAAATCGTAAAAAATAGTAAAATTGGAGGATTTCAAACGATATTGTACATAATTTATAAGCTATGCTGTGATGGTAATGGCGAAGGCTCATAAACATATATTTGGTAAGTGAAATTTAGAATTAGGTGGTGGTGGTGCTATGTGGTTGGAGAGGCTGTGATACGAAGGTGGATGAGTTCCCCCATTTTTGTGCTAACATGTTAATAATATGATGAACACGTGCATTTTTTAGGTTTGGCTACCACCGAAAATGTGATTAAGGACCAAAAGAGTGTAATTTTAAATTTTTAAGAACTAAAACTCATTGTTTAATGTGGGAAGAACATATAAAATATTTTTTGAATGTGGAAGGGAATATTTGTATGATTTTCCTATTAAATATACAAATATAACATTCAGGCTTTATTTAATTCTATTGTCATTTCTTCTAAAAAATGTAAAAGAATAAGAGGTAAGTTAACTTAAGAATATCAGCCACAACCACAGACATATTTACATCAGGAGTTCTATTTTTTGTAACAAAGATACAACTGATAGAGCATCAGATTGAATCTCAACAAATGCCAAGAACTTTTTCTGTACTTGTTGAAGTGCATACTTGACAGATTCACCTTTTTCAAATCTTCACTTTGGTATAATTGGGACATTTAGCAGTCCATGATCATGTCAAATTACCAGCAGAATTACGAGTCACAATCCCAATCCCAACCTTACCATTCCTGTACTGACCAACAACTGCATCAATATCAAACTTCATAATACTATAAGGACTTTTTGACTATGTCACAGTACTAATCTAGTTTGAAGGACAAGTATCAGTATGAGAAAGTAACAAATCCATAAACTCTAACCACTCAGAATGAGCATGATTAACACAATCTAATTCATTTATCTAAATCTACTCAAACCCCATTATTCTCCTAGATTTCCATCAATGCCGTAATAGATTAGTAGTGAATAAAAATATAATGTTTGAAATCAGCAGTACTAGACAGATTAATTAAAACCATCCACGACTATCATAAACTCTATGAAATTGTTGTGAATTTGACCAATGGACAAGAGATAATTTCTAAATAATATTAGAAAAGAGATTAAAAACAAATTCAAAAATTTTGAGATCAACATCTCTTTGTATTCCTCAATAATTGAGTTAAACATTGCCTTAGAAAATAGATGGTTAAATGATATTGAAGGCAAATCAAGAATGTTCAGTATCTTAGCTCCTGTCTCTTATCTGTCTCTAGATGTGTATCTCCTAAAATTTTCCAGGCCTTTTGTTACTTAGTAGTAGAACTAGACTGTAGCTAAAATTGTAATAACCTATTCCTGTCTTGGTTAATACATTTAGCCAACTGATAACCAGATTTCACAAAATATATACAATTTTAAGAATGGATAAAGGCAAATGAAGAATAATATTAGAATCATCTTTTCTAAAAATGCTTGTCATTAAACCATGATTGCTGAATCAACCATCAAGTGATAAAAGATCAGATACAAAATTAAGTGAACAACCATCATGTTTGGAAGTTTGGGTTTTGAAAGAGTATGGGTTAGGAAGTAAAAAATCTTTCCTAATCTTTATTTTCCTTCTGTTGCTCACAGAATATCCGCTACCAATAATAGCTAGCTCCTTAGAAGACTAAAGACTTTTCTACAACCTAGAAGAAGATGGTTTAACATTAGAGCTAAAAAAGGATAAATTAGGAAAGTATTTGTATTTCAAAATTCTACTATATCAAAATATTAGGATTTTAAACAATCTCTAAATACGTTTAGCTAATAAAGCAGAATTAAAATATTGAAAATCTCTAAAACCCAGGTCACCAAGACTTTTAACTTGAGTTAATTTATTCCGGTAATCAAATATATTTTAGATTTTTTTTTGAAATATCACCCTCCAACTAGAATTGAGTCACAAGACCAGAAATTTCATTACAATGACACGCAACCTAAAGCAAGACATAACATACACTGGCAAAGACATTAAAATAGATTTAATAAGCACCTCACTAGCAGCAGGATTAATGAATGTATCCTTCCAACCACTCAGGCTATTCTTTATTTTCTCTTTAACAAAAGAAAAAAATTGGTTTTAATTCTGCCAATTGACATAGATACACCAAATAATTTGCTATATCTTTATCCTGTACCCTTAAGCCTTGCACATTTGAGATTTAAGTAAAACATGGGTACTTTTATTGGAAAAAAAAAATACTAATTTGGTCCTTTGTTTTTACCTATTTAATATAATTAAATTTTGTTAAGAATATCAAACGAAACTCCCAAACTCTTCAAGATTGAAGTCTATCCACTAGTAGTGATTCTTCAAAGAAGGTGAGGCAATAACCTTCTTGTACACAAAGTAGGCTTACTCTTGCACCAACTACGTTCCGTTAGTTGAGGCAAAGGATTTTACATTACAACCTGACTTTTGGACACTTGTTATTCCTCTACTGTTACCCTTAAAATCACTCACTAGTCTACTCTTGTTCACACTACTTCCCTTAACTAGTTGAACCAAGAGAACTATACTACCCAAACCATTACAACCCACAATATTTAACTTATTTCTCCTCAAATAGCACTTACAAGTGTTTGTATTGAATGTAGTAGTTGTACACATTATTTGGATGTCCTTGGGCTATTTGTTGTTGAAAGATGTGTTGAAATTTGAATTCCAACGGTAAAAAATCTAGTTGTTAAAAACTAGCCGTTAGGAGTTTGGACGGTGGTTTGGACGTCCGATCATACGTTCTAGAGCTTGATGCACAGTGTCTCAGACAGTCATATGCATTTTACATTTTTATGAATAGTATCTTGGACAGTCATATGCGTTTTACCGATTTGATAGAAATTTTTTTCATTTCAATCTCCTTTTTTCGGTCTCTTTTCAACATCTAGACTCTTGTGGCTTTCAGACAGTACTTGAACACATAAAAGTACTAAAGATGCGTCTAAACATACAATCCTTTGGACAGTTATCTGAATTCGGAAGATGTGTTTTTCTTCAATGTTTAGTCATGTTTGACGCCTCCTTGCGTCCGATCTCCTTTCTTTTGGTTTCATCGTCTTTAAGGTGTTGTTCATATTTTAGTTGTTTTTCTTGATTGTGTTTGGACGATCATTTACGTCTGAACCTTCTTGTTTTCTGCACGAAATCTTTCAGGCCGTTAGTTTACTATGTTCATTATCTAAACATGTCTCTCATAACTGAAAGTTCAACATGATAAAAATTATGGACAAACTAATGAATCCGTTAATAATATATCTACTTGAGATTAACAATCATGTAATCATCAAGTGACTTTCTTTGTTATTTTATCTATAATTTACGTAGAATAATGGGGTTTTTGTCTTTATCTCTAACCGCATTAGACTGTCACAACATATATTCATAAAGAGTTAGTATGCAGTCGTGGATGGTAGGGGAGAATCTGTTATCAAGCTGCTTAACATTTGTCTCTTATAATTTTATTAGATGTGTATATATTACGGCATATACTTTGCTAGAACAAGCTTCATAAAGAAAAATTTTTATCTCTCTCTTAAAAACATTGCATGACCCAAGAAATCCATATAATAGAAATTCCATTCCTTCAAAACAGATTTCAAGGAACCCCGTTCTATTATATCATGTGCTTTGGGCATATCAAGTTTTTTACCAACAATCTATTATTACCTTTATGTTTATTACTCTAATACAAATATTCATGAGAAATTATAACATTGTCCAAAATTTATCTTCCGGAGGGAAAGCAGATTTGGAACTATTAACTAGAATTTTAGAGACAACTTTATACGAGTGAATTACAAAGACTTATAGCTCTAAAATGTGACACTAAAGTTAGATTTTGAATTCTTAGAATAAGGAAATCACAACTATGATTAACAATAGATAACATCTTATTAGAATGGAAGAAACTAGAAACGACTTCAATCAAATCGGTAGCATTGATATTCCAAAACTCAATAAAAAAGTCATACCATCAATTCTGATTAGGAGACATTGAAATAACACTTGCTTAACACCGGATATATATATATAAATTAATCTAGTGACAGGATTAATATAGTTTAATCATGCTTTCTAGTAGAAGACCATGTAAAATTTCATGAAAATTAGATAGATTATAAGAGGTAAACAAATCAGAATAATAATAAAAAATCACTCGAGCTACTTCAATTAAATCTTCACATTTAGAACCATCATTCTTCTCCTAATTGACCAAGTTATTTCTCCTTCTTCTTTGCATTGTTGAAGGTTGAAAATAAATAGTATTTTATCCTCTACACATCTGGAAATGTATAAGTCGTGAGATTCGGTGGCATGTCCTTCAACCATCTAATTCATGTGTATAACTTACACTGATAGTTTGAAGGCTGTCTCTTATACACATCTAGATGTGTTTTAAAATTGATTGAATATAAGAAGAATGTAGCTTTTTCTCTCTATGATTTAAGCAGATTTGTACTTACTTTTTCAGCAAGTGAACTATTTGAAAAATTATCTATTCTTCAATAGTTACATTCCAGGAATTCTTTACAATTTCTTGAACACAACATTGAAGAAATCTTTGATCAAATGTAAACTCTTTTCAATTGCAATAGATTCAAGAACAGTAGTAAGCATAAAAATGACATGATCAAAAGATACAACATTGATATATTCTAATTGTTGTATTCACGGATAGGTTAGTTATTCCACATTGATTTAAGAGAAATAAAATGGACTTAATATATAGGTTGGGATCAAGACCTCTGGTTTAAACTTTTAGGTCAAAATTGGGTACTAACTTGTATATTGTTGGGCTCTCTTGAGATTTTCTTCCCAACAATGGTATCAGGCTTGGTGGCGAGTTTGGGGTAATTGCCTCTTCTTGGTATTGGATTATAGGCTAGAGGTTTGGCTAGGGGCTCGATTTATGCATAGTGAAATTTAAGAGGAATTGGTCCATGAGTTAGTTGATGAAAATTTAGACTTGCATGGAATATTAAGGTGGCTTGATTTAAAAACTTAATTTCAATGAACGGATTACTCATGGAGGGGGAGATTGTTGGTGTCATGGATAGGTTAGTTGTCTCGCATTGATTTTAGTGAGAAATAAAGAACACTTAATATAGGTTGGGCCCAAAACCTATTGGCTTAACCTTTTAGGTGAAGGTTGGGCTCCAACTAATATATTAGGTCTTTTTTGGAGGGTGATAACCTTATAATTTAGGGTTATTTTGTTTTTCCGTTTTACTTAGTTTTAATGCTTTTGTCCTATTTTCTGTGTTTCGTTATCTTAATGCTTTTGGTCCTATTTTGTGTGTTTTGTTAGTGTTGTTTAGTATGCATGTTAGGTAAGAACACGTTTTTGTATGTTAAGTGCATCTTTAGTAGTTTTAAGTGTTCAAGTAAGGTTAAATTGGCTATTTATGTTTGTTGTTCTTTATTGCACAGGTTAGTGGTAATTTTGTTAATTCAACGAGATGGACACGTGCAATTGAGAATTTACAAGATGATAAGAAAGCAGAGTGGATAGTTTACAACAAGATTGGACCCGTTTATACTTTGTAACTTTTAAATCTATAAATAAGGGTCTTTAGACCTCAAAACGAGTTCTCTTTCAACTTTCCTTCGGACTAGTTTATTTTTGTTTTTTCAAGAAGAGTTAAAGAGAAGGTTCAAGATTGACAACCTTGAACCAAAAACTTACAATTTTTTTAATAGATAACCATTCCTGAATCTTATTAGATCTTTATTATGTCATTTGTTCTAGTTTTATTATTCTTTTAAATACTTTCTTGGGTTTACAAGTTTTTTCGATACCTTCAATTCATTGCTTTCTTTAATTACTTTCAAGTTATAGATTAACGACTAGAGTAATTTAATTACTTTCATAAATTAATTCTAGTTTTGTCCTTAGATAAATTATAGTTAAATTTCTTTCATAATGATTTCTTCAAATAACATTTGAGTCAAATAACTAGTAATTGTTAAACCAATTTTTGTGGATTCGACCCCTACTTTCACTATATACTATTTCATCTCCTACACTTGTAGTATAGGTTATCTAGTTAATAGTTAGATTAGGAGTTATAAATTTTGTAACTATTTCATGAAGCAATGGGCTTTCTTAGGTTTTTTTTTTTTTTTTTTCTCCCCAACATTAATTTAGTAGGTTTTTTTTTTTTTTTCTCCCAACTCTAAATTAGCAAAGTCAAATTCAATACCCCAACACTAATTTAATAGGGTATTCCAGAAAGCAAAAACTAAAACTCTGTCCAGCCATTCTTGAGTAAAACCCTCACCTTAACTCTATCCAATTTTTCTTGAACGAAACCTTCACCTTGTGAAAAATTAGCTAGGAGAACATATGACCAACAAATCCAATACAAACTAACTCATTGTTTGTTAAAAAAATTCGTGAAGACCTTAAAGAACCTTCAGTTCTTTTTTTACCTCTCTTTTTCTCATCTGAACAGAACAAATCATTAAAATCACCAAGTATTACAAAATCATACTCCCACAAAGACATTCTACTAGAAAGCATATTAAACTATATTAATCTAATCATCAGAATTCATACACACACAAATACACCACCATACGTAGCCTATACCATCTTTTAATTGCACTTCAAATTGAACACTCAACACAATTAACATATACAACTTTCAAACAATTATTCCAAAAGGTCACCAATCTACTTGATTTACCAATTGGGTTCACAATAAACATATTAGTAAAACATAATTTCTCACGAACATAATCAACAAAAGTGGGTAATTTTTCATCATTAAAATTGAATTAGGATGATAAATCTTAATCATCTAATTTAACTAAAGAATTGTCAAAATCGCATTGAAGAAGGCCTCAACAATTTCAAAAGACAAAAGTTTCATTTGTCATTTTGTGTCTATTTTAGACTAGCCACTACCACCTTAATACATCTAGATGTCTATCCTATTTGAACTCAAGTTTAAAATAATAGCAAAAAACATTCATGAATCAAATTTTCATGAAATGAATCCTTTTTTATTTCTGTGCTTAATCTTTTCTCATCTGATTCCATAGTAGATCTAGATGTTATAAGAGACAGCTACAAGGATTCTTGGGGTTGACTGGATACTATAGGAGATTTGTAAAGGAGACAGGGAATACCTTGGCCATGTGATCAAAGACTAACTAATGCTTTCTTTTTTAAGACAACAGATGAATTAGAGGTTGAAGGCAAATCTGTAATGGTTCAGAACAAATAACAATTTCAATAGCGATAATAATTCAAGAAATTAAAAGTTTCAGCCAAAAGGAAGATTCATTAATCTGAATAATTGATATTTAGACCTCAAAGTGTTTATACACATCTAGATGTGTATAAGAGACAGGATTTGTACTTACTTTTTCAGCAAGTGATTTTATGAAAACAAAGTACATGCCTGCTCTAAATCATTAGATCTTGAAAGCTACATTCTTTTAAATCAATCCATTATATGTCTCTATTCTAACAAAATTTGCTCATTAACTAACTTTTTAGCAAAACGTCGGCGCTTATACACTTCCCCTGTGTATAAGAGACAGCTATTAATGGTCATTAAGGTGCTGCTGCTCTTCCTTAATGACCATAATAGAATTTTAAAACAAAATTACTAATCACTCCTAAACTTTTTAACTTTTTATTATATGGCCCAGGACATCACAATACTTCCCCCATAACAGCATCCTTGTCCTCAAGGATTGAAATTTGAAATTTTTTTCTCAAATTCATCTACCCATAGATGTGTTGCTTCTTCAATCTAAAGACCTCTCCCGAAATTAACCACTTTACCCCGGACATTTCCCTCTTAATTCTTCTGCGAGCCAACTAATAGATAATGGCTCCAGTTTCAATTGTCCTTCTTCTTCTATCTCTGATAACTCCATTATAGGAACCTCCCTTTTTTTAAACTTTTTCTTCAATACAAAAACATGAAACACAGGATGGATTTTAACTTTGTCTGGCAATTTGAGTTTATAGGCTACAGTTCCCACCCTATTTTCCACTTAGTAGGGTCCATAATATTTAGCACTAAGTTTCTCACTGCTCTTCTTAGCTAAAGTAATCTGTCTATAGGGTTTAACCCTGTCTCTTATACACATCTAGATGTGTATAAGAGACAGCCTTCTATCTGTCCATTCAGATGTCTCCCTTTGAAGCATTGTATTGAAGAAGACAGGACAATAGGAATGGGATCTTATACAGTAGTCAGGAATGTTTATCTGACCAATTGATCCACAGACTCCTACATTTGTTTACAAATAAGGTCTTGAAGCCAATTGTAGAGGTTTTCTTCCATACAATGCTTCAAAGGGAGACATCTGAATGGACAGATAGAAGGTGGTATTGTGACCACCATTCAGCTAGGGACATCCATTGATGCCAAGTGTTAGGAGACTGGAAGGACATACACCTTAAATACATTTCTAACAAGATTCACCCTTTCACTTTGAATAAAAGTCTGAGGATGATAAGCATCAGCTAAGGTATAAATTAGTTCCAAGTAATCTAAACAATTCTTGCTAGAACTAACTTAAAAAGATTTTATCCCTATCAGATACAATTACCTGAGGTAACCCATGAAGTTTGAGTATAGAATCCATAAAGATTCTGGCCACTGATGTGATAGAATAAGGATGAGCCACTCCCCACAAAGTGAGCACTCTTGGTAAATCTTTCTACCACTACCATTATAACATCCTTCCTTTCTGATTTGGTAGCCCTTCAATGAAGTCCATTGTGATGTGTGACCAAGAATATTGAGGCTTAGGTAGTGGTTGCAACAACCCTGGATATGCTGTATGTTCTTCATCTAGATGTTATAACACATCACAGCTTAGGATTGTTTCTTTGAAAACTAGCTGTTTCATGCCAGGCCAGTAAAACATTGATTTTGCTCTTTGATAACTTGCTTATATTCCTGAGTGTCCTCCATATTGAGAGTTGTGCAAAGCATTGATTACTTCTATACTCACCCTAGATGTGTATAAGAGACAGATTTACCACAGATATTTCAAAACTCTATTTCTAAACTCCCAATCTTATTCTTCTCGTGCTCAAGGTTTGCTCCAAATCAATTTCTCACGATTGGATCCCTTGATAACTGTCCCCAACCTCCATAATCTAGGTTGGAATCACCTGAGAAATTCCAAGACATTCTCCACATTCCTTCCTTTCATGAAAAATGCATTAGCTACAATGTTTTCTCTCAACTTTACATTGAATTTCATAATCGAGCCCCATAGCTTATTGAGCCATTTTTAATGCATAGAGTTGTTATCCTCTCGATCCAATAGATGTTTAAGACTTTAGGTCAATTTTAATGATGAAATGCTACCCTTCTAAGAAAGTTGTTCCACCACAAACTCAGCTTACTAGAACTAATGACTCCTTTTCATAAATGGACATTCCCAAATTCTTCAGCCGAGTGATTTGTTGAGGTATTCAATAGGCCTCTATCCTACCTCAAAGTCGCCCAATTCTACCATAACTAGCATCAGTTTTTATGATGAAGGGCTTATTGAAGTCTGGCAAGGCCATCACAAGAGTAGTACTCATGCTCATTTTCAATCTTTCAAAAGCCTTAGTGGCCTCCTAAGTCCACTTGAAATTATCCTTCTTTAGTAATTCGCTTCATAGTTTTGCAATAGGACCATACCTTTACAAATCTCCTAGTATCCAACAACCCCAAGAATCCTTGTAGTTGTTTAACACTTTGAGGTCTAGGCCAATTAACCATCCTTTCAATCTTCCTTCGGTTTACTGAAACTCCTTCCCCAGTTATCACATGGCCAAGGTATTCCACCTGTTTTTGAGCAAAAATGCATTTGCTTCCCTTAGCAAACAAGTGATGAGGCCTTAACAATCTTTTCATAAGGCTTGAAAAGTGGTAGGAGCATTGGTAAGTCCAAATGGCATTACCTTAAACTCATACAACCCTCTAATTCATCTATTGTCTTATACTGAAAGCATTAGTCAGTCTTTGATAGGAGTTGTGGCTGTCTCTTAAATCGATCTTGGAAAACCATTTTGATCCAAATAATTTATTCAACAATTCATCAATCATAGGCAGAGGAAATTTATATTTGATAGTCAAGTCATTTAATGTCTATAATCAACCTAGAATCTCCAGCTACCATCTTTTTTCTTTTACCAACAAAACAGATCTAAGCAAATGAGCTATTAGGAAGCTGTCTCTTATCCAGAATTTAACATTTCTTTAACCATCTTTTCAATTTCAGTCTTTTGTATATGTCTGTTACAGTCAACGCCTTACTTGATCTTATACTCATTGACATCCATTGGAATTGATTGAGCATGACCTCCTCAACCAATCAATTCCAAGCACCATGTCACTTCCTCCCAACCTTAGTAATCTAATAGGGTGTTGGAATTCATATCTTTGCATCTTCCAAATTAAAGATTCCATGAGTTGTCAACTTCCCTCCATTAGCCAGAGTCACTGTCACAGACTGTGTGGGATTAATCTCCTACCCAATCTCAAAGATTAATAACCCTAGCTGAATGGTGGTACAATACCTGTCTCTTATACACATCAAGATGTAGTATAAGAATGTCCATCCTTAAGACCTGTCTCTTATACACATCTGCTAGGGTTCTCTGGGCAAAAATTTGTAGTGATTTGCATACATTTTCCCCATCTCTTCTTCACATTCTTTGAACTCTTCCTCGCTCCCTCTTCTTGGCATGAAACAATTTTATCTCCCTTAGATAGTATAAAATTTAAATGAGCCTTCTTACACTGATGGCCAAAAGTATAAGACTCATCATATCTGAAACATAATCCCTTCTGTTTCTTTTCAACAAATTTTGTTGGAGAGATCTTTCTAAAAGTATTGGCAATTTGGGAATAGGTTTGAAAAGGGCTTTGCTTTGTTAGGGATGAAGTTGGTTGACTTCTGAACAGGCTTAAGGAAATTGGGTTAAAGGTTTTTTGTTAGTCAGAGAATCTAGGGAGTTAAGGTTGCTGGTTCTGTGGTAAATATTGTGAGTAGTGGTAATAGAAGCTGCAGGTTTCTATCACATCAGTGGCCAGAATCTTTATGGATTCATACTCAAACTTCATGGGCTGTCTCTTATAATTTTTGATATTCCTCAATTGTTCTAGTCCGCACAATTTTATTAAATTCTTCTATAGCCTCTTCTGCTCTCCCGTCACTAAACCTTCTGCACAGTTGTTGACTGAATTCTCCCCAAGAAATTTCTTCTCCCTCATTTGAAAATCCCTGGAACCATATATCAACTTTTCCCCTAAGATACGTCTCTGCAATCGGTGATGCTGAATGCTTGGTGGGAAAGAAAGGACTAGATGTGAACAATAATTCAAGAAATTAAAAGTTCTGGCCAAAAGAGATCTTCATTAATTTGAATAATTGATATTTAGTATCCAAAACAGAAACAGAAAATGATGAGAATTAAGAATGGAAATGATAAAAATGAAGGAAAAAAAAATAGAAAGTTAAGCTCAGCAGAGGGTGACTCAAGAAATTCCCTAAAATTTCTCTAAAATCACTTCTAAATGTGTAAGTGAAATCTGCTTCAATCGTTGAGAGAAAAAACAAGATTGTTCTTCCTTAATCATCTCCTTACAGTTGTCTCTATTCTAACAGAATTTGTCATTATCTATTTTTAGTAAAATGTCAGCGTTTGGCCTTCCTCTTCCACGTGACTTCATTAATCCACACGTACTGCTGCTCTCTCTCTCAACGACCATAACAGAATTTTAAAACAAAATTACTAATCACTCCTAAACTTTTTTACTTTTTAATACATGGCCCAGGGCATCACAAAATCTTGATAGGGTTTTTCTTGATGAATAGGGCAAGGACAAATTACAAGATGTGGATGAGAGATTGGAGGGAGAGAGATTTGTTATAAGGCATAAACCATAAAACACGTGGAACAGATTTTATTAATGAATATATAAGATTGCATTTAAAGTTCATGAAGGGTTGTATCTGTCTCTTATACACATCTAGATAACTTAAAATTGCCATCGATTTTTTGCTGAAATCTTCCATGAAACATTCGCAAATCGCTTCTTTGTCCAGAAAAATAATCAAATCTCTTTCCTTCCCTCTGTATCATCTGCTTAGATCTCTTTCTAAAAAATTATAATATATATATCCGAAGGTGCAATGCATATTAATTAGAATTTATTCAATTATTCGCAGAATCAGAATATTTCCGTTCACATCCTCTTTCATTATACCCACACAACCGTAATAGAAATGAAAAATAGAACAAATTTTTTTTGTTTTGGTCTATTTAAGGATATTCCCTTGATGTGTTAACAAACACAACCATCAAATCCCTTAATAAAGGCATGAGTGCGTATTAATGGAAATCTAAACTTTCGTGTCTTCCATCTTGTCCTTCGATCTTGGGGATCGCAACATCATAAATTTCATAAAAAACACTACAAATTTTTGCCCAGAGAACCCTAGCGTACGACCACCCCTAGCTCTAGAGATAAAAACTCCATAGTGTTGAAATTAGTTATTTATACTAGTGGAAAGGGTAAATTTATTGTGTACACAAAATAAAAGAAAAAATGCATATGGAAAAAAAATGTGGAAGTTTAGAAGTGAAAAATTAACGTGAAAAATTAATGAGATAATAATTTATTGGTGATCACTTTTAGTGATATATATATATATATATATATATATATATATATATATATATAAAAATGATTACCAATTGGAAGTTGAATTTAAAGGAATAGACTATCATATCAAGTCCAGATGTTTATAATAGAAGATGACATAATTTAATCCTAGATATTCTGAAACTTGAACTCTATAGGAAAATTCTTTCATGAATCAAGATGTACGATTCTACCGTACACTTTGTGGACTATAAATTTTCACATTTTTTAATTTCTTTTCAAAAATTAAAAATTGTAATACTTTATCTCCAAATTAAAGAATGTGAAAAAATATGAATCACAAAATATAAAATAAGACGATACACCTTAAAAATTGTAATATTTTATTTCTAAATAAAGAATATGAAAAAATATGAATCACAAAATATAAAATAAGACGATACACCTTAGTCTACGAAAGAATTTTCCTCTCTTAATATCACACGCGTCTCTATTACTTGAAAAACCATTGACTTGCAGCGACTATTTGTTCCTTTCTTTCCCACCAAGCATTCAGCATCACCCTCTCCAGAGCGACCCGTTAAAAATGGGCAGACAAGCTGTACGCGCCGGACCTGAACCCGGACCCGACATAATGCCATTACTGAATGCCTCCAAATACTGCCTCTGCCACCGGGACTACACCGATGTGTATAAAAGACGGCGATAGGGCCCAAGATTTCCAAGTGGGAAACCACCCTAAACTAGCCCCGAATTATCGCTATATCCGAAAGGCTGATGAGATATCCTTCAGTATAAGAGACCCGAAGGGAATCAAAATGGTACCCAATCAGAACGGGTCTTGTTCTAAAACGAGGCAGGTTCAGGATAAGAGTACCAGTCGGGTGCTCAGGGTCTCTTAAACCCTGAGCAAAACCATTACCCATTTGCGGCCGAAGCCCGTGGTTGGGTTATCGAAGCAGGGTCCGTTTTGTCTAACCCGAATGAGAAAGCCCGGTTTGATAGAGAATTGAAAATGGGAAAAAACGACGGCGTGACAGGAACTTTTTGGACTTTGTGTCCGTACTGTTATTTTATGTACGAGTACGAGAAAGCGTACGAGGAGTGTCTTTTGAGGTGTCAGAATCCGAAATGCAAGAGGGCTTTTTACCGGTGGCGGTTGCTGCATCGGCGGAGCCGCCGGAGGTGGTGGAGTTGGAAAATTGTTATGTGTTTACGCCGCTGGGTCCCAATAAGGAAAGGGCTTGCGATTCTGGTGAAGAGAAAGGGAATAAATGGTGGGCTCCGTTTGTATCTATGGGTTCGGGTATGGATCCGGATCCGGATCCGGGTCGGGCCAATGAGAGTGAAAAGAATGATGGGTATATTGAAATTTCTGATGATGAAATGGAAGGTGAAGAGGAAATTAGAAAAAGGGGTGATGGGAATGGAGTTAATGGTGGGAAGATGGGGATGAAGAGGAAAAAAGTAATGGCAAAATGTAGCAAGAAATTGATGGGAAAAGGGATTAAAGTTGTTGGGAATCATAGTTTACCATCTGAGGGTGGTGAAGGAATGGGATCGAAAGGCGAAAAGAATGGAGAAAATGCAAATACAAGTGGAGGTGTAATGGAAGGCTGTAAAGGAGTGGGATTGGAATTGGAGTTTCGTGCTGGAGATGATGATATTTTTGTTGCTTTGAACCCTCTTGCCGATTGAGGATGTGAAGAATTTAAGGATTGATGAATGAGGGTGTGGGGATATGGAAGTCCTTTTGGGAGCCTTGGACTTGATGGTAAAGGAAATGGTCAGTTAAGTTCTGTTACTGGTAGAATCATGTTGATAATGACTAGATGAAAGGTAGACTTTAGAACTGTGGAGATGAAGATATGATCCTGAAATGATTTTTTTAATGTTTTTGTAGCTTAAAGTTCTCATGAAATCTGGAATCTCTATACTGGTATTTGATGTTTTGAAACAATAACTTTTGGTGTGCCTCTTTGAGGAGTGCTTCCTTTATACCCAAACGGAGAAAATAGGGAAAGAAAAAAGATATTTATGATTTCTTTTTTCTTGGTTTATACTTTGGTAATTTTTTCTTGTGTGTGCTTTAATTTTATTGTTGGATTTTGATTTGGTCTGCTTTACAGGCCAATTTGTATCACATCTCCGGTAATGTTGTAGATTTTGTTTTTCTTTTTCTCATCTTTGTTGAATTGCACTATTTATGCTTACTTTCTTCTTTCTGGTGTTCCAATGGTAAGGATTTTTAATGCCTGAGGGTATAAGCCTAAATTGCTCTAATTTGAGCTGGGCAGAATTTTGGTCTATCAGTACATGTACAGAAATTTGGTCTATCAGTATATCCAGGATAATAGCTTGATAAAGATTCGACTTGTCAATTTGAGAAGGAAAAAGAAATTAGAAAAGAAGTAAGTCGATGAGGATCTGAACTCTAATCTCAACTGTTTGAGGTTTTGGTTTATATAGTAGTGTTATTGTTTTATCCTAAATTTTGGTGTTTCCTCTTTGGGCTAAACAATTGGTGGCCAATCCAGTTTCCTCCTCTGGCTGGAATGTCCCAAAAGCCTTTGTTGGCTATTTAGATTTGGAATGCAACTAGGAATATTCTACAACTTGTGTCACCTTTTAGTGACATACTGGGATAATTTCGTGGACTAACTCTGCTTTGAGAAATTTTTACTTTCTTAAAGATTTACGGTCAATGATGGGAGATTGTATGCTACTGATTATTTAATAAGGGTGATGCATTAGGATAGTAACTTGATAGAGATGTATTTGGCTCATCAATTTGAGAAGGAAAAATGGGAAAAGAAGAAGTAAGTTAATGAGGATCTGAACTCTAATCTCAATTGTTTGAGTTTTATTTTATATAGTATGTGTTATTGGTTTTATTCCGAATTTTGGTGTTTCCTCTTTGGTGCTAAACAATTGGAGGCTCGTCTAATTTCCTTCTCTGGTTGGAATGACCCAAAAGCCCTTGGTTATTTAGATTTGGAATGCAACTAGGGAAATTCTACAACATGTGTCACCTTTTAGTGGCGTACTTGGGTTATTTAGTGGACTAGTTCAGCTTTTAGAAATTTTAAATTCCTAAAGACTTACGGTCAACAATATACTAATATTTGTAAACAACTGTCGAAGTTATTATCTCTTGAAAACAAACGATTCTAGTAATCATTGTCTGGAAAAAATTATTATGTGCCTAATGCAGGAGCCCACTGTGTTTTAGTTGCGAAAAAGAAAAATTTCGTGAAAGAATTCAGATTTCCAGCGATTAATCTGAAGTCCTGTGTCCCTTTCTTTTTAGTCTCTTTCGCATTGTGTAGAGTAAGAGAATAGAAATGGTAGGCATGTGGCAGACTAGGGCTAACCAGACCTTACCAATGTTGACTGTTATTAACAAGTGATGTATATTTCTGAGGAGTTGTGTTAAATCCTGTATATTATGCTTTCTGGTGAGAGTTGCTTGTTTTAAATTTTTCACTCCTGAAATAGAATAATAAATGTTTCATCTTATTGCCAACGGAACCATTTTATATTCAGATACTGGCAGGGCTCGGAGAAGTTTGTTTGGAGAATTGGTCGGGCTCATTCTGGATGAGTAAAGGCAAAATTCATAAAGCATTCAATAACCATAAGTAACATAGACTTTTTTCGTTGCTGGAGTTCAACTGGGTTGCAAGAGTTGCATGTTGGTTTAAGCTCTCTCTTGATATTTACTAGGTTTTCTGTGCTGAGGAATGATAAATTTGAGATGTCAAGGTCATTTGACACTTTTAATTCGAAAGTGCTGGTTCTTCCACTCGTCTCTTTAAAAAGGTCTTGGTTGCATTTATGCATATAAAGAATTATCTTCCTTCTGAATAAATGAAATAGTTGACACTGCATATGTTTCTTATGCAATAGGGATGGGGATTCCTTCCCTTAAAAGCATTCGTGTTCTTCTTTGCCTAATTTCTGCTATTCAGAAGGAAGCTAATTCCTGTCTCTTATACACATCTAGATGTGTATAAGAGACAGGCGTAGGAAAAAACGGCTCTGCTTTTTCTCATCACAAGGTACTTTGCATTTTTTTCTTGATTTTCTATCTTCCTATTGTCCATTTGAGAAGGTATGATTAGATATAACTTGATTCATTTTAGGCCAACTACCAAAATTTATGCTGCCTTTTGGGGCAAGCACAACTCTTTTGGCCAGAAATCTATTGTTTGAACTAACTGAAATTATTTATGCATAAAAGATGTTTATTAAAAGATTGATAAGAAAATGTTCATTACTTGCACTAAATAGCATGGAAGCTAAGGTATCTATATATCACATCTAGATGTGTATAAGAGACAGTATTAGGGTTATTCATTATTCTTTTCATACGATTTTGTACTAGATTATCAAAACCTAAGTCGAAATTTTTTTTCGGTTTATTGGTTGACCGAAACTTTTTTTCCGGTTTATCCGATTAATCAAAGTTCACTAGTTAATTTAAAATTTAAGTATAAAATTAAATATTAAACTAATCAAATTAATAAGCAAAAACTTAAAACAACTAAAACTAATACTAGAAACTAAAAAATAACAAAGAAAAAAAAAATAAAAGTATTGAATGAATAGAATATGAAATTGGGTTATTAAAAAACTAAAAATTAAAATTAATAAAATTAAAAGTTCGGTAATTCGGTAATTCAATATTTTATTTTCAATAACCAAATCCGAACTATATAACCAATTTTTTTTATTCGATTTATTAAAAAACCAAAAATCAAACTAATTTGGTTCGACCGATTTATTCGATTGAATCAAACTATGAACATTCCTAATAAGCATATCATCACTATCCAATGAAGGATGAAGGTGTTTGTATATCATCAATATATGTTGAAGGAAGGGATTAGTTGGACTGCATAAGAGAGATGGATTTAGACCTTTGAATTGAATGTTCAGCACATGAATACACATTTAGATGTGTATTTTTATCCTTCAATAGGTGCTTCCTGACAGAACAGTTTTGCTGTAAAGGAAATGCGTCTTTCTCTTTGTTGATACAATGGGTATCCTGAAAAGTTTTAGGAAGCAGATTTTAACTTGAAAGCAATCACTTTATACATCAGGTATTCCTCTGATAATCCTGATGAACAGTCGTTGATTGCTTCAATAATATATATATATATGTAAAGCCTTCCATATCCATCTTTTTAAGCTAAAAGGATAAAATTAGGATTCTTAGAGTAAAAATCTTTATCTATCTACCTATCTATTCTATATATTATTATATATAATATGCGAGTTGTTTCTTTCCATTTTGTTTCTTTCTTTTTTTTTTTGTGATAAGACCAAAATACCCTTCCTAGTATGATTCCCACCAGGACGACATAATCAAATTATTTCTCATATAATCTAATTTAACTACCTGTTTCTTAGGATATCATTTCCTATTTTTTGGCCATAGAAATGTATTCAACACAATTTGCTGCTTTTTTTCTCCCTTGTTGTCATACCTAATACACCTTAGTTAAATAATTTAATACTAAAATATCCTTAATAAAGTATAATTGACTTATCTAAAATAGATCCATTTAATGTAATTTTTTCTATCTATTTTATACATCTATATATATATATATATATATATATATATGTGTGTATATACACACACACACACCCTAGCATATCCACCTTTTTAAGCTAAAAGGATAAAATCTAGGATTCTTATAGTAAAAATCTTTATCTATACTATTATATATATGCGAGTTATTTCTCCCAATTTTTGTTTCTTCTTTTTTGTGATGACCAAAATACCCATATACGATTCTCACCAGAAAGACATAATCAAATTACGTACCTGATATAATGTAATTTAACTACCTATTTTTTAGGATACCACCACCTAATTTTTAGCCATATAATCCTACTTGACATAATTTACTACTTCTTTCTCCTTTTAGGTCACACCTAATACATCCTTAATTAAATAATTTAATGTCTAAAATGTCCTTAACAAAGTATAATTGACTTATCTAAAATACTCTTCATTTAAGATAATAGGACTATTTGTTTTTTTATAATACTATTATAGATTTGTTTTATATATTGATATGCAAAATATTTAGTTATAAAATTTATAATCTCCTAATCCAATTATTAGCTAGATAACGCACCGCAAGTATACATAATTAGTAGTATATAGTGGAAGTAGGGATCGAATCTACAAGGATTAAATAACAATTATCGGTTATTTGACTCAAATGTTATTTGAAAAAATCATTATGGAAGAGATTTGACTAAAATTAATCTAAGAACTAAAACTAAAATTAATCTATAAAAGAAATTAAACTACTCTACTTACCCTAATTAATCTACGGAAACAATTAAAGAAAGCATTAGATTTGAAAGCAAGGAAAATTGTGTAAATCCTAGAAAACATTAAATGATAAAAGAACCATAAAACAAGAATTAAATAACATAAAGAAGCTTCAAGAAGGCTTAAATGCTTCTCTAATGAAGAATCACTAATTCTTGATTTAAGGTTGTGTCAATCTTGAATCTCCTCCTCAAATCTTTTTGAAAAATAAAGAAAACATTAGTTTAATCTTGCGGCTCCCAAAGGGAAGTTGAAAGAAAAACGTGATTTTTAAGTACCAAATAGACTTATTTATAGTTTTTAAACGTTACATAGTGTAGGGTTCGAATAAGTTTTGAAACGCTTATTTACGCCTAAACGGACACCGAACCCTAGAAGACAGGCTTTGACAAAATGATAAATAGTAGCCGAATCAAAAGGCAAGCCAAAGAGAGCTATCCATTCCTGCAACTGAGTCCCACCTTGCTGCAGCAAGTAACCATTATGTGCAAACTTATGTTGCAATTTCATCGTTTTGCATCTAAAATTTTTGTCTGGCGTCTAATTGATGTGCCGTTTTTTCCTACGCTACCCTAGAACAAAAATACACATTATTATCTATAATATAACTCCAAAATAACACTTAATAAGACTATAAACAAAAGACAAATAAGAACGCACAAAAAACACTAATTACATAAGGACTTAGGAAAATAATCTAAACACAACCCTAAATACATGTACACATAAACATAGGTTCAATACTATTAAATAAACACTAAAACACTACTTATAAGCATATATAAGAACACATATAAATAGAAATGCATGAAAACGAATACATATAAATTAAAAACGCCAAAACTAGTACAAAATCGTATGAAAAGAATAATGAATAACCCTAAATTCATAAGGTTATCATATATATATATACATACATATATATATATTTACATATATAATATGTTATATCAGGAAACTACTAGATTGATATTAAATGTATTTATATATAGATTTTATATAAATATATCACATCTAGATATTTATAAAATGCAGATTTGTATAAGTTTAATCTAAATCAAAATTCTTATAAGAAAAAAAAAAAGAAAAAATGAATCTAATTAAAAATGTAAAGATTAATAAATCAAACAAAAATTATGTCTTACGTATAAGAAACTAAATAGATTAAACTAATATATTCTGCATATTATAAATAGATATCACATAGTACATTAAAATCATTATAAAAAAATTGAAATAATAATTTTGTTCTTTTATCTTGCTCTGATATGCACCGAACATTCATGAAAACAACTTTTACCTTGCTCTAAATTGCATACAATGGTAATGAAATAAATTGTTTCTTCCTTAACTTATTACGAAATCTAAATGTGTAATATGAAGTGTAACATTTTAATAGTAAAAAAATCATTTATATTTGAGCAAAGAATAAAATAAAAATATTATTTTGTAACTGTTATATATTTTCAAATTGTTTTTATTTTTATTAATAATAAAAACAATCTTTTATAACCTTGTAATACATATTCAAAATTCACTACAATTATTTTCTTTTCTCTAATTGTTCATTCAAGTATGCTATTGTATTTTAGTTAGTTAAATTCATTTTTTTTTTGCTTTATAGATTTTCATGTGTCAATAACATCTATGACCATCTTAAAAAAAAAAAACTCTATTGTAATGTGATTAATCATGCGGTATTTGTTTTCATTATAAAATGAGGTTGCTGTGCTTAAAGATCAATGTATAATAATCAATTAGTTGTTCACTATAGCAGATAAGTTAAATTATTGGACTTTCAAATTTATTAGTATTAATATCTTATTTGACTCATGAAACTAAGCATACTTTTGCTAAAAGATTTCAACTCCACTAACATTACTAGAAAAGAAATATAAGACAAAGAAATATCCTTGAACGGAAAGAAAATTAACCAAGCAACGAAATTAAAACTCGAGAAAAAAGTAGAAAACTTATCATAATCTTTAATTGAGATAAAAGTATTTGTTAGTTTTATATCTCTTTAGCAATATTTTTGATTACTAAATCATTATCTTTAATAACATCGTTTTATAGAATATTACTTTATCTATTTAAACTTGCCTATTACTCAATCATGTATTTAGTTACCTATTATCTGTAATTATCTTGAGAAAAAGAATAAAAATTTTGCCTTTTTAGTAGTGTGATTAATCATGTATTTATTTTTGTTATAAAATTAAAATGGTCATTAGGACCAATTCATATTAATGAAATTTATTATTAATACTAATTGCAAATAAGTTAAACTATTGGTCTTTCAAATATGTCTATGTTAGTAACTTATTTTCTTTTTCCAATTAAGTTTACATATTTATATAGAATTTAAATATTACACGTTCTCATAAAATAGAAAATAATGTTTAATTTTTAGAGATTAAAAAGAATTTTATTTTAATATTGTACTAAATAGCATTATATAACTCGTATATAGGTAATAGTATAGATAAAGATAAAAAGAATAAAAATCCTAAAAAATGAAAGCCGAAAGCAATTATAAAACTAAAAACCAAAGATATTGAGTAGACATTTAAGCTACACATTTTGTATAAAAAAAATCAATAGATGAAATTTGTACACTTTGTAGTTTTTGTTATCATGCAGTGATAATTTATTTTGTGTTTTTTTTTTAAATTAAAAATTTCAACATCAAAAGTGTTACACATGCAACACACGTACAAAGCATGTGATTTTTTCTAGTATTATTATATAATTAAGTTTAAAGAGAATAATAAAAGTATTTATCTGTTTTAGTCATTGTGGACTGGGTTCCTCAATCATCTTGCAAAGTGCTGAAGAATGAAGAAGACTAAGTTGATTTTACTGAATTTCAACCAAAGTGCAAAACAGAGATAGAGGACACATTCAATTTAGCTGAATGCGCGGGGGAGGGTGGGGGGTGTAGAAAACACTCTTTGGCTTCCTTTTCGATAAAATTTATCATTTTGTCAAAGCTGTGACTGGTTTT
This sequence comes from Cinchona pubescens, assembly GCA_025175665.1. Taxonomy (NCBI): domain Eukaryota; kingdom Viridiplantae; phylum Streptophyta; class Magnoliopsida; order Gentianales; family Rubiaceae; genus Cinchona; species Cinchona pubescens. Next base: position 27,135 of record JANKKI010000444.1, read on the forward strand.
TTTAACGAATATGGGATTTCATCTTAAAAAATACTGTTAATTGGTAATAAGTGGAGTGGTCCATGGTCTTCCATCTTAAAGCTAATTGATGATAAGTGGAGTGATTTAGGAACTTATTAATTAATTCAGAATCTTTTTGGCTAGTCAATGTGAGATTTATATTTTTAATATCTTTAACATCCTCTCTCACACGTGATTTGGGTTGGACATGGGACGGTGTTTGACTTGTTGGACATAAAATCCTGTTACACGTGGGTCTGACGTATGAGAGCCTGTTGAAAGGGGTTGGACAGGATCCAAGACACATGTGGATGGATGGGAAAACACTTGAGATCTAGCTCTGATACCATGTTAAAGATCATGAGTTTCCATCTTAAAATCAATTAGTGATAAGTGCAGTATGTCTAAAAATTTATTAATTAGATCAGAATCTTTTTGATTAGTCAATTTAAAATTTATATTTTTAATATCTTTAACAGGTTTCTTGTATACAAGTGAAGGACTAAGAACCAAGAACTTCTATTTGTTCCACTTTTGCTTTTCTTTTCACACCCAGGATAATAGGCAATGATAGTCAATCTCCAGAAAATTCCCTAGAAATTTTTTTGTTAATCATCTTACAATATAGAGTGATTAACAATGATCATTGAATCATTTATAAAATATGGAGGATCCTTGTTTTTTAAATAAACCTCTACTTTATAAATAATTTTAAGACTGTACAAGTCACTCTGCAATTACTCCAATCTTCGGCCTCCGTCCGCATTCATAAACACATAATAGAGACTCGTGTGTACCCACACACGATAGTTAACCTCTACGAGTTAGAGAGGGCACCACAACTAGCAGGTGGGAATCCAAGTACTTGGAGAGAATAAGCCAATTTTGCCACTCCCAAGTAATTGCGCGTCGAAATACGTTTCATAGGCAGAGTTGGATTAATTGATTGTCTTGAAACTAATCCATGGAAACCCGAGATCCCTATGGATTACATTAATATGGTTTCAAAATTGTTGTGAACGTTTGCACCTTTAAGTTGAAAAGCGAGAAAGGCAAAGCAAAATAGCGCGAAACTGTAGATGCTGGATAAAGAGGGTGCTCTATGTTTCTTCAAAACGTGAACCCGGTGAGGTGACCTTCCTAGCTGTATTTGATTGAATTGAACTTTCCATCCGTTCATAATACACGTTGTCTTTATTCCATTCCAATCTGTCAGCACCGTTTGGTTTGAAATAATGTCCATTAAAAAATTATTTGATCAATGATGAATGATGTGGTGAACGTATGACATTTCATACTACTATTCATGTTTTGTCTATTTATTATCTACATTTACTAAATTCTTCGCTATATATTTATTTTTCTCAATTTTTCAAATCAAGTGATATGAAGCTTATTTTCTAATGGATCATTCTATTAAAGTTGTTTTTTCCTTTTCTAAAATTGTTCATAAATTGTTTTGTTCAATGTGCCGTTGTCTTATAACGAGACAGGTTAAAACGATTGAACTCAAAACAGAAAGTTTGTGTATGGATAGGTTATTCGGTTTGAGAATTGTGGTTATGTTCATGCTCTCCAAATGAAGGAAAGCTAATGAAAAACAAAATTGTTGAATATTAAACAAAATTCTCATTATACTTTACAAAAAGCAATATACAATTTTATAATATTCATTTCCAAATATTATTATACTTCCAAATGATTTTTCAAAATAATAGTTATTTATTATTTGCAATCTAAATGATTATTTCATATCCAAATAAGTACCTCATTATTCTAGAAGTTTGCATTATTTTTCAAAAATCACAAAAATTTGACTAAATAATATTTATCAAATAATGCCACATTATTTTCAATCCAAAATAATTTCAATCTAGCTAGTTCTTAATTAGTGCAGTATTTTCTTCCTCTTGTTTTTGAAAGGAATAATTTTGCATATATTAATTTTGTGGATACCCATTAGACAAAGTATAAAGTCTGTTTAAACTCTCGTGCAGTCTTCATTATCGTAATTTGACATTAAAGCTATCAAATCTTCTATCTTATATTGTGTGCTAATATCTTATCTCACTAAATTTATATATTTGCACAATAATAATTATAAATCAAAATATACATGCAAGTATTCAGATAGTAAGATAACATTTAATATGAGACCAAGTTATCCAAAGCGGAATTTAAGCCTCAAAGCCTTGTATTCGCCATAGATGCAAGTGTGATGGAAATATTTTCAGGTGAAGTATAAATTCACATTGTATTATTTGCTATAAGATATAGAAAAATTTTATAGTTCTGTTAAAATATTATATTATTGTATTTTGAATGTTTGCAAAAAGTAATATAAAACGTGTATAATATTGCAAGTATTAAAATAGAACGGTATGATATCCTAATGAATGAAGCATTCTACCAACTCCCTCGTACTTTTACAATGTATCCACGAAATAATTAAATAATTTAAAGTATAAATTAGAACACGTTAAGAACTAAAAATTTTTAGATAGACTAAAATACATAATCCTGTCATACATCTTATGATCTTTATTTATTTACATAACTTATTTTCTTTTAAAATTTTAAGTTAGAATCTTCTTATTTAGAGCATGTGAGTAATTTCATATCACAAAATACATATAACTTTGATCTACTAAAAAAATTTTCTCATTAAGAACAGATCCTCAGTTCGTTTATTGGTGTGTTTGAGGCTTACGGTTATAAGAAAGACAAGGCAGCGGTCTTTGTTGTGGAGAACAAGTTTGAGGTCAAACAGAGCAGGTGTGTGGGAACAAATGGACAAACAACAAGGCTGCCTGCCTTAGCCTTTTATTTTCTTGGGACCCCAAACAAAAAGAAATTCTTCTGCTGCATGCCAATGCCGTAATCAACTGCGCCGGAAAATCATTGCGCTTTTGAACTTCTCCATTAGAATTCACTGCCAAACCATAAGCACATCTTGTGATAAATATTCTCCCTGCGTTTTCTCACCTTTTTGTCCCTCTTTTTTGTTCATATTCCAACAATGTCAAACTCAGCATCATAAGCTACGAATTCTACACTTTCCAAAATAAATAAATAAATAAACTATTTAGAGAGGGACAAACAATTCTCATTATCCATTATCTAGACATTGATAAGAGATCTATTTGGACAGTAATTTGTTTGAACAACTATTATTTAATATATATTTTTTTAGAATAATAATTATAACAAAATTTTTAAAATGTGATATATGTGAAATAAACAAATAATTAGAAAACGTGTTATGAAATGATTGTAAAATAATATTTAAAAATAATAAATAATGAATGTTGTTCGAACGGAAACAAGATTATTCATTATCTTATAAATAATATTTTAAAATAATTTTCTAACATGTTTTAAACTATTTTATTATGTCAAAAATATCATATCCAAAAAGTTGCAATGTTAATTATTTGAAATAATATACCACATAATAGTAATCCAAATCGAGTCATATTTTGCAATTTTTTTTTTGAAATTCACAAATATTACATTTTCAAAATTGATAAAAAAAATGTACTATACTTATTCCAAAAAGCATTCTAAATAATTATCAAATAATGACTGTGAGTTTTACCACTCCTACTTAGTCATGAAAGTATCCTTTTCTATTTCTACTACTTGTAAAGATACAACTCTCCACAACGAAGACCTCTATTACATTCAACATAGTTTGTTTTTGTTTAATGAATTAAACAAAAACTGAAAAGTACAATTAGCATGGTTTTAGTAGTAGAGTTTTGCCTTTATAGTTATGCTGCATGCTCACTGGTTCACTGCTGCAAAACATACTAAAAGTAGCACTCCAGTTCAACCCAAATTGGCTCATGAAGATAGAGAAACTTTGACATCCAACTTTTATGAAAACAAGCATTTTGTCTTGGTAACAGGTGAAAATCATCTCTGGGATATTGCAGATTCTAGAATCACATCAAACTGAACTCATAATAGTATCAGAAATATTAAACATATAATGTTTGTATCTAAAACAGAATAAATAGGTAATTAGATTTGGTTTTTAGCCATATTTATAAATTTAAGACGTGGATTAAATTATATGAAATTAATAACATGAGGTGTTGTACACTAATATTTTGTAAAATTTAATATTGATTGTAAAGTTTATAAGTGGAGTGAAGACGGGATCTACCTATTTTTCCTATCTATAAATGCTAGCTCCATTTCAATTATGTTGCACATCTATTTCTACAAGTTCTCATTAAAACTTTTGACTTGAATTCCAAGGTTCTTTTTCTATGCTTCTCTGTTGGTTTTTACCGAGATGTATTTTGCAATTTTCTAGTACTTTTTGAGTGCCTTACTTCTGCTCGATTTTGTATATCAAGTGACTTTTAGCCAATGCATACTTTGCCAAGTTTCTTTGAAGTGGGGAGCTGTTCAGAATCTTACAACTTTCTTCAGGAAGTTTTGAGCTCAAGAGAGCAATTCAACATCGATAATTCGAACGTGGACGCAATCTCAATGGCTGAGGCAAAAGCAGTTGCAGCAAACAAGAGCCATAGTGAAGCTGAAAGGAGAAGAAGAAAGCGCATCAATGGTCATCTTGCAACATTACGCAATCTTCTTCCTAAAACCATCAAAGTAAGTTTTAACTAGATAAATGTTCTGCTCCTTTCGTGTTAGATTGAATGTTCTGTTTTTTTCGATTGAATGTCTTAGTTTGACTAGACATTAATATATATAGCTCTATGGAAAATAAGAAGATTACGGTTTGTAATCTCATACACACTTACGTTTATCAAATTACTTATACTATTTTCATCCTATTAAAATTGTCATTATTCAAGTGTTCTGATCAACAAATCAATTTTTCAAAATTTAATTTTACATAAATTTTTAAAAAATTTTAAATTTATATATATTAATATTTAATATAAATTCCACTTTCATTGAATAAATTTTATTAAAAGTCGAATGAAGGTATATAAATCATTAATTATAAAATTGTTTTGTTTGATAAAAAAAAGTCAAATTACAAAAAAACTAAAACGAGAGAGTATCACTGAAACTCTTTCTAACAAGTTGTCATTTCATATCCTCTACCCCTAAATGTTACGTATAATCACCCCACTCTTCTTTTAGGAACTCAAATAGTACCATAGAAACTCATCCGACATATTTATAATTATTATTTAGTTAAATATTGTTTTTTCCGTTACGTACTATTATTAAAGATTGTTTATTGTGAATTTAGGCAGACAAGGCATCATTATTAGCAGAAGTAGTTCGGTGCATTCGAGAGCTAAAGAAGACAACAGAAGAACTCTCAGCTAAAGATGGCGACACTGATGAGTGCAACACAATTATGAATAAATTGATCTTCCCTAGTGAAACCGACGAACTCAAGTTAAATTGCGACGAAACTGATTCGGGGATTATAAAAGCAACATTGTGCTGTGAGGACCGGCCGGAGTTGATGATAGAGTTAAACAGGGCATTGAACTCGGTACAAGCTAAGGTGGTGAGGGCGGAAATGGGAACAGTTGGGGGAAGAACAAAAACTGAGCTTTGGCTGCAAGTTTCAGCTAATGGAGAAGAAGGGCTGGCGAAAATAAGGAAAGCACTCAAAGTGGCTGTGGACAAGTCTATCATGTTGTCTAGTCCGGGCCAGACTTTGCCGGCTAACAAGCGGCCTCGTCTCTATCATTGCTGAATTTATGAGTTTTTAGGGTTTTGTATTTTTGACAATGCCAACTAAAATGGTCCACACTGATGCTTGGGAAGGGGACCAATTAATGACCTCTCATGGCATTTGAAAAGTAAGGTATGGTGATCATATGGATGATATAGCTAAAATTGAAGGGTAAATTTGGTAGTACTGTTAACTTTGTCTCTAGTTATGTATGAACGCCAAATTCCCAGCTGGTGCTATATATTAGTACATCTTACTAAGTTTTTTTTAGGTCCACACTGTGTTTGGGAGGGACACCAATGACATCATGGCATTTGAAAAGTGACCTATGGTGATAATGGATGATATTGCCGAAATTGAAGGGTAAATTTGGTATAAAGATTAACTTTGTACTAACAATTTAAGTATGAACGTCAAATTTCCAGATGGTGCTATAGTCTTAATAAGAAGTACTCCTACTAGCTACTACTTTGATTTGCATGATTACTAAGCATTTTTCATCTTTAATTTATTTTTCTGCTCTTGAGAAGAAGAGTTAGTAGGTTTGGTTTGAATTATGAAAGTTTGAATTGAGCTACCCTTCTTCTAATCAATGTTTGACTTTGATTTGGACTAAGAGAAAAGTAAGAGTGTGTGTGTGTGTTTTTTTTTCTTGGAGAGGGGGAGAGGGTGGGGATGTTTATAATTTGATTTAATAAAAAAATCGATCGAACCAAATTAGTTTAATTTTCGGTATTTAAAAAATTGGTATTTGAATATATTGAACAAAAATAAAATAAGGATATTTGTTATATGATTTAGATTTGGTTATTTAAAATCAACGAATTTTTAATTTTATTAGTTTTCATTTTTAGTTATTAAGTAACCAATTCAATATTTCCATTCATTCAACACTTTGAAATTGTTTTTTCTTTTTATTTTTTAGTTTCTAGTTTTAGTTTAATTAATTTTATGTTTTTTAAATAATTTTATTAGTTTTTTATTTATTTTATGCGGCCAACCTTATTTAGTGGGATTAAAGGTTTGATTTGTTTGCTTGTTTTATTTATTTTTATACTAAGTCTCTTTTTCAATTAACTAATGAATTCCAGTTATTCGGATAAACCGAAATTCAAAATTGAAAAGAGCTTGGTTAACCGAGCGACCATAGACAAGTTTAGCTTAAATTATAAAACATAACTTATTCTACTTTACTTTACACTCTTTAACTTGTAGCCGATGTTCACTAAGAGTATGCTATATGTTATTTTTTGGATATATTACACTCTGAACTCTCAAATTTATCTATTTCAGTCAAATTTTTAATACTATTACCAAAGTTAACGGATGTTCCAACCGTGCATACCATATACCTAAAATAGAACATTCATTAAATTTTTAACACTATTAAAACTTGAACCAAAGTAGGACGAATCTAAGAGTTATAAATGTAATGTATCCAAAATTTAAATTTAGGGTTGCAAANAATCGAGCAGAAGTAAGGCTGTCTCTTATACACATCTCAAATTAGTTTTAGAACATATACTAACACCATATGAATTCTGATTTTTTTACCAATTTCTGAACTCTTGCTTGACACTCGACGGGAGTCATGACCTCTCATTTTGTTTGTTTAACTTAGGTAAGACCTGCTTCTGTGTCCATCAACCAAGCTATTCATATACGTGTTAGTATATGTTCTAAAACTAATTTGTTTCCAAGACAAATTACACTTTTATATTTATGCATACTTTGTAATATGACATTCTTTATCTATTTAATATGATAAAGTCCTTTGAATAAAATATATACGACGGAAAAATCATAAATAGTTATGATGATGAGAATTTTTCAATAGTTATGTTTATTCGTAAATATCCCTAATCGCAATATTTTGCACGGATATATTGTCACATAATTGTATGCGGATACTTATTAAAAATAAGTATATCTGATTGACCTGCTAAGAATATTCCACACAGATTATTAATTGAATGCCAGTGAATTAATCTCTTTGTAATAGTAGTGTAATGATCCTCGGATTTGAGACCATGAGTTTATCTTAACTGTGGACTACCATACTTTGTCTCTATTAATTATTACTCTTAAGGAGTCGCACATACTGTAGAGTTCAGATATAGTGTGAATCATGCAAAGATATGATAAATATAGGATTCACCACTCCTTATAATGGGGTAGTATATCCCAGTATGGCCATTTCTTTGAATATGACTCAGAAACCTTTGCACAAAGTGAAAATAAAATTAAGAGTGTTATAAGTTCTATTTCAAGTGAGTTGTATTTTAGAAAGAAGTAAATTAAGATAGTACAATAAGAGTTGATATTATATCTGCACTCTTAAACTAATATGGATAATACTGTGGTGGTAGGTAATAATTACACTAGAACTAATTTACGTATAGGTGAAATCGAATCATTTGACATATCTCAATACTTCAGTAGTCATGATACTTTGTTAGAAGTCAGTCTTGATCTATAAGTGTAAATTAATTAATTAGTGAATTAATAATAAATTAAATTTTTTTAATTTATCTAATCCAAATTATTTTAGGATTATAATTTGTCTAATCCTAATTAATTTAGAATTATATTTTATATTTATTATCAATGTTATTGGAAATATAAAAGGTCACACATTTTAAGATGATTAATTCGAGATTGAATTCATTTTTAATAAGTATGAGATACTCATAGGTTAATTTATGAAATAAATTAACTTTTAGGACTTCATTATAATAAGTCATAAATCTTGGAGACTAATATATAATATCATATATAAGTTCCTAGGGTTATTAAGTTATATATACAGTATATATATATATATATATAAAGAATGTCAAGCTTCCTATAGGCCTTAAGCCGAGAAATCATCTTGAGAAAAGCATTGAAACATTTGAAAACGTTTTGGAATATATTTGAGGCGCTAGAACTTCGTTACTTGGATTAATTAATCTTGTCAAGATGTTGAATTAATTATCTGTTTAGATATCATTAGTTGCTGGACGTTTGTTCGATTTGTGGATCGACATCCCTTCTAGATTAGAGATTTTACTGTGGTTTTAAGATATAATTTCTATATTTTTTTGTACTATTCATAAATTAATCAAGGTGATCCGTAATAGGAAGTTAAAATTTTAAATCCATGATAGAGTGGTATCAGAATGCTTATCATAAGCACATAAAAGACAACGATACTACCACTTGTATCATTTTGGCGGTTATGAATTTTGAATTGCAGAAGCAACATGAAGAAATGGATGCTCTTTCTATGATTCTTCATCTCATGGAATTGTTTGATGAAGAGTCAAGATCTAATCAAAGGTATGAGATTTTTAAGGAGCTTTTTTGTTGTAAAATGACAAAGGATACTTCAGTAGCTATTAACACATTAGACGATTATTGAACTGATTGAATGGATTTCAATGCATTGGGATTAGTGTAAAACATGAATTAAATGTTGACTTGAACAACCAAATTTAACCTAAAAGCTTTATCACATTTCGTTATGAACTATAACATGAATAAATTGTCAACAACTCTTTCTGAACTATTTGATAAGCTTAAGACTACTGAGACTACCATCAAAAAGAAAAGGAAACAAGTGTTGGTTATTGATTTTTCCAATAGGAAGAAAATGAAATCCAAGGTTGACTTTAAGAAATCCAAGTCTGGGGTTAAGCCAATGCCTGTGATAAAAAAAAAAATACAAGCCTAAGGGCACTTGCTTCCATTGTGGATAATGAGGACACCAGAAGAGAAATTATAAGGATTACTTAGATACCTCGAAACAGAAAAGGTTTGGTGAACTTTCTACTTCAGGTATGTTTTATGATTGAGATCAATATTTCTACTTCCAAATTAGATTCTTGGATTTTAGATATTGGATCTGCCTCTTATATTTGTAAAAATATGCAAAAACTAAAGAGAAGTAGAATGTTGGTTAAGGGAGAAGTGGGCCTACGCGTGGAAAATAGAGCAAGTGTTGCTGCTTTAACCGTAAGGACTTATTGTTTTTCTTTACCTAGTGGTCTTGTTTTAGAACTTAAAAATTGTTATTATATTCCATCTCTTATTAGAAATATTGTTTCTATTCTGTATTTAGGTATTGGTAGTTTCATCATCATGCTTAAGAATAAATATTATTCTTTTTCACGTGATGGCATTTTATATGGAATTTTTGCTATCATTAATAGTCTTTATATTCTAGACATGAAAAATTAAATTCTCAATATAAATTCTAAAAGGTCCAAAATTGATAGTGTGAAACAATATTTCCTTTGATATTGTACACTTAGTCATATAAATGAGAAAAAAATTATCAAATTACACAATAATAGTTATTTGGGATCATTTGATTATGAATCATATGACATAAATAAATTTTATTTACTCAATAAAATGACCAAATTACTTTTTATTGGAAAGGATGATCTAATGAATTGCTAGGGTTAATATATATTGATGTTTGTGATCCTATGTCAATTCATGTTAGAGGATGTTTTTCATACTTGATTACTTTTATGAATAACCATTCTAGATATGGTTATTTATACTTGATGAAATATAAATCTGAAACCTTTGAAAAGTTCAAGGAATTTAGAAACGAAGTTGAAAACAACTTAGTAAAAGCATTGAAATATTTGGATCTGATTGACGTGTTGAATACTTAAACCAAGAGTTTTAAGATTATCTTAAGGAGAATGGAATTCTACCTCAATGACCTCCTTCTTATATACCACAACTAAACAGTGTATCTGAGAGATGTAATCGAACTCTAAAGATATGCTTTGATCAATGATCAGTCTAGCAGACCTTCCCAAACCATTTTGATAGGGCTACGCTCTTAATATTACCTCCTATTTACTAAACTGTATTCCATCAAAAGTTGTTAATTACACACCATATGAGATATGATTTGGAAAGAAATATAATCTTTCATATTTGAAAGTTTGGGGCTGCCATGCTTATGTGAAGTGGGTCAAATAAAATTGAAATTAAGTCAGACAAATGCCTATTGATAGGGTATCTAAAGGAGACATATGGATACTATTTTTATAATCACATTGATCAAAAGGTGATTGTCTCAAAATATGCTATCTTTTTAGAAAAGCAATTTATTATGAAAACGCAAGTGTTAGCAAAATAGATTTTAAAGAAGTTCAAATAACATCTTGCCATTGATCAACAAGTAGAACAAGAGATTCAATCACATGATTATTTAATAGAAAATGAAGTTGATAATATATATAAGCTCTTAATAGGATTACTTTAATACGTCATGCCTCAAAAAGATATGAATTTCTTGTAAGTAAGCACAATAATGTATTAATTATTACGAATGATAAACTCACATCTTACGAAAAAGCATTATCTGATAAAAATTTTCAAAAGTAGTTACAAACTATGAAGTTTGAGATGGATCCCACGTATGACAGTAAGGTTTAGACTTTAGTCAATCCACCTGAAAGGATTAAATCCATAAGGTGTAAGTGGGTCTTTAAGAGAAAGATTGACATGTTGGTAATGTGATTACCTATAAAGTACGATTGATGGCAAAGAGTTATACACAAAGGTAAAGAGTTGAATTTGATAAAATTTTCTAACCAGTAGGAGTGGCCACGATTCTGGTTCTGGAACTGGAACCAGAGTTGTCATTGACAATTCTCGAAATCAGAACCGTGTGTTCCAGTTTTGATTCTCCATTTTTTAGAATCAAAACAAAAACCGGTGGTTTTGGAACCGAAACTAGGTAAAAAAAGAAATTATACATACATACATATATATATTATAGTCTTGTAAGCTAATGTAATTGATGCATTTAATTTTTTTTTTAAAATTATCTAAGAGACAGCTGAAGCTGTCTCTTATACACATCTATATACAACTAATACAAGTAAGATAGGCAGACAGTTTTGGAACTACGGCACGACTACTCACCAGTTGCAATGCTGAAATCCATTCAGATTTTACTTGTATTAGTTGTATATTATGACTATGAGATTTGAAAAATGAATGTAAAAATTGCATTTCTTAATAGAAATTTACAGGAAGAGGTGTATATGATGCAACCTGAAGGGTTTGTATCTACAAATCTACAGTAACGTATATGAGTTCCAAAGGTTTATTTATAGACTAAAGTAAACTTCTAGGAGTTGGAACATCCGTTTTGATGAGACAATCAAAGAGTTTGATTTTATAAAAAAAATGAGGATGAATCTTATGTATACAAGAAGGTTAGTGGAAGTGCTATTATTTTTTTGATACTCTACGTGAATGATATATTGTTGATAGAAAATGACATACTTATGTTTCAAAATGTAAAGGTATGGTTGTCAAGGAATTTTTTTTTTTCATGAAAGAGTTAGAAGAGGTGACTTACATTCTAGGAATGAGGATCTATAGAAATAGATCTAAGTGATTGTTTGGTTTACTCAATTAATGTGCATATACTAGATGCTAAAGAGTTTTAGCATGGATTAATCAAAGAAATGTTATTTACCATTGTCTCATGGTGTGTAACTTTTTAAAAACATGTGTTTTAAGATAGATGTCGAAGGAAATAGTACGAAAAAGATCTTATATGTTTCGGCTATAGATATATATACATGTCTGCTATGTTATGTACTACACTCGATTCTCCTATACTAAGTGTTACGAGCATTTTCAATCTAACCCGTGGATTGAGTGGCCATTGGATAGTAGTCAATAATACTCTTAAATACTTAAGAAAGATTAAAAATTTATTCTTAATTTATAGTGGACAAGAGTTGACAATTCGCGAATACACATATGCTAGCTTTCAATCCGACAAGGATGATAGCAAATTACAATTTGGATACATATTTACTCTTAATGATGGTGTAATAAGTTAGACGAGTTTCAAGGAAGATACCACGACTGATTTTACAATAGAAATTGAATATATTGCAGTTTTAGAAACAGTAAAAGAAGCAGCTTGGATAAAAAAGTTTGTGGCTGAACTTGGAGTGGTTCTCTTTGAAAAAGATTCTTCAAGCGTCTCAGGACCTAGAAATGCATGATAAATACCGCCAAAGCCCAAAACCGCAGAGGAAATTAAATGAAGTACTCCAAATATAAAGTATGAATAAATGTGTCTATAACTTCCTCCCAGGACCTACCCCCTAACCTAGAGTAGGGTATTGAAGAAGACCAGATTTTTATTCACTCTTTATTTAATGTTAAAAAAAGAAGTCTTTTGTTAAGTTTATATGCACTTTCTATGAAGTGGTATAGACGTAGTGGTTAGTAATCCTATACCCCTGTATTGTGATAACAATGGAGCTATTGTACAAGTAAAGGAACCCAGGTCTCATCAGCAATCCAAACATGTGTTATGACACTATTATTTGATCAGAGAAATTATTGATAGAAATCAAATAAAGATGGAAAAGATCCCCTCTGATGATAACATTACTAATCCTTTCACTAAAGGTTTGTCCTAGAAGAAACATGAGAATCATGTTAACTCATTTGGTCTTAAACACATGAATAATTAGTTTTAGTGCAAGTCAGAGTTTGTTAGTGTATGTCTTAAAGCTAATCTATTTTAAAGACAAATTACACTTTTATATTTCTGCATATTTTGCAATGTGGCATTCTATCTCTTTATCTATTTTATATGGTAAAGTTTTTTGAATAAAATATATATGAGGAAAAATCATAAATAGTTATGATGATAAAATTCTCTAAATAGTTATATTTTATTCTTAAATATCCTTAATTATAGTGTTTTGCACGAATAGAATAGCATGTAATTGTATGTGGATGTTTATTGAGAATAAGTACATTGGATTGACCCGCTAAGAGTATTCTACATGGATTTTTAATCGAATGTTAGTTGATTAATCTCTTTGTGATAGTAGTGTAATAATACTTGGATTTGAGTCACGAGTTTATCTTTACTATGGTTCACTATATTTGGCTCAATTAGTTATTACTTTTAAGGAGTCGCACATACTGTGGAGTTCGGGTATATTGTGAATTATGAAAAGATAAGATAGGATCAATATATGATTCACCACCTCTTATAATTGGAAAATATATCCCAATATGGTCACTTCTTGAAATACTATTCAGAAATCTTTGCACAAAATGAAAATATAATTAAAGAGTGTTATAAGTTCTATTTCAAGTGAGTTGTATTTTGCAAAGAAATAAATTGATTAGTACAATAAGAGTTCGGATTATATTTGTATTCTTGAACTAATCGGGATATAGTGTAGTGGACGGATAATAATTACACGGGAAATAATTTACAGATAGGTGGAATACGAACTACTTGATATATTTCAACACTTGAGTGGTCAGATAGTATTGCTAGAAGTCAATCTTGATCCATAATTATAAATTAACTAATTAGTGACCTAATGATAACCTGTAAAGTTGTTTAATTTATTTAATTTAAATTATTTTAGGATCATAATTTGTCTAATCCTAATTAATTTAGGATTATAATTTATACTTATTACCAATGTGATTGGAAAGAAAAAAAGTCACACACTTTAGGATAATTTATGAGATAAATTAATTTTTGGGATATAATTATAATAAGTCATAAATTTTAGGGATAATATGTATTATGGTATAAGTTCCTAGGGTTATTAAGTTATATAGTATATATATATATATATATATATATACACATGCACACACACATATATGTATATATATATGTGTGTGCGTGTACACATATATATGTGTGTGTATATATATATATATATATATATATATATAAATGTGTGTGTACATACATATATATATGTGTATATATATATGTATTAAGCCGAGAAATCATCTTAATAAAAGCATATAAACGTTTGAAAACATTTTCTTATAAACGTTTTGAAATACGTTTCAGAATCTAGTATTCCGTGATTTGGGTCAATCAATTTTGTGAAGATTTTGAATTAATTATTTGTGTAGATATTATTAGAGGTCGGATGTGTGTGTTATTTGTTGATCGATATCCCTTACAAATTGGAGATTTTACCGCAATTTTAAAGTATAATTTCTATACTTTTCTTGTACTACATATAAATTAATAAAAATAATTTGTCGTAGTAATTAAAAATTTTAAATTTCATTGCATTTTGCTTAATTTACTTTCTTACAATACATTCAAAAAAACAAATGTTTTCCTGTATATGTTTGAATTAGTTTGGACTGAAAGTTGAACTAACAATGGAAATCCTTTGTCTACACAACCAACGGCGGACACAGGACAACATTGTTTTTTGAATGTATTGTAAGAAAGTAAATTAAGCAAAATGCAATGAAATTTAAAATTTTTAATTACTACGACAAATTATTTTTATTAATTTATATGCCCTGTCTCTTATAGAAATTAGATGTTCAAATTAAGGTAAAGTCCCCCTCCGATTCAAAAAACAATACAAAACTTAATCTTATAAACATTTATTAAAGTTAATTTATATTTCTCTCAAAAATTTAAGAGGGCGAAATTATAAATTTTATAGGATACAAATTAAATTTTTAAATTTTTTAAAGGTAAAATTTATAATTTCTAAAATCTTGGGGTGGTGCCCCCTAAATCTTATACACATCTACGTTTAATCCAACTCTTTGCACCTTTAAAACACATGCACTCTATGATTCACTATAAATAGCCATCAGAGTTCGATCAAGTTTGTTCTTCTCAAAACACAATAAATATTACAAATAAACAAGCAAAAACTACAACCCTTTTAGCCACACTCCTATCGTGCTTTTGATCAAACAATGGCTTCCTTGAACCATTGTCTTCTTCTCTCCATGTTAGCAACATTCTTCTTCCTCAAGCTTACACGTGAGTCTCGCGGTGCACAACCTATTGCAAGCGCCAATACCTACATTGCGTACAATTCCATCTCTGCCTAATTCAACCGCGGGGTCTCCGTTAGCTTCAATTCCAAGCATCCCTAAGGCAACATTGCCACCTTTGCCAAGCTCCACATTGCCTACATTGCCAGCGGCTCCGCGGTTGCCAAAGCCCACTTTACCACCTTTGCCAACACCTCCACTCCCATCCTTTCCTAAGCCTACTTTTCCATCTATCCCGACTGTTCCCAAGGTGACTCTTCCTCCACTGCCCTCCATTCCAAAAGTTCCTGTCCTAGCACCTCCCCAATCCAACTAGTGCTTGAGACAGAGTTTTCCCATTTGTTTTCATTCGGTCATCTTCTTAGACTCGTGATTGTTTTGGGTTAATCTTTTACGGCTTGTAAATATAGTTCTGTCTTTGCTTTTCACGTGTTTGTACTTTGGCTAGATGTAAACCATTTCTATTACCATATCAGTTCATTGTATTCTTGGAGTGTTTTGTTTATTGTAGTTCATATTTGTGCCGAGTAAAATTAAAAAAGAAAAAACCCTTGGCTTTGTTTTATCAGATATTCATTGCGATAAACAAGCACTTTTTTATTTAGTTGAATGGAATTTGAAGAATTAGGCTATGTAAAATTCAAATGCATTTGTAGCGAACAATCTTCATTAATTGGTGGTTGTAACATATGTTGAAAAAAACCCTCCAAAAATAGGGAAAACCATATAAGAACAATTTTGGATACAGTTCGATAAGCCAAACATTACTTAGGTACACACTTTGCACTTTGACCATCAAATGCTAAAGTTGCCCCCCCAATATATATATATATAAATATAAGCAATATGGCAGCAATACTTCAATTAGGGACATTATAATAGTATAACTTTTGTTTTTAACTGAACTTTCCCTTAAGATGTGAATTGAGCATTTGAGAATCATAAGAGTGAATTAGGTTGAAGAGTTCAAATTTTATTGATAAAGAAATAAACTAAATATTCGTATTAATCAAGATCAGATATCCGATCACTTCCAATCTTTCGATCTCATGGTCCAAACGACTGAAAGGATTCTCTTCATCAGAGAGATTCTTTTAAACGTGGCTGGAGCTTCAAGAGCTGAACATCGATATTAACTCGGATGTTAAATACTTTTGGTTAAAATTTCATGAATTAGAAATAGATTACAACTAAACTCTCAAAAGAGGTCTATAAATCTGGTATTGAGCATTTGATCCCAAGTCCCAACATCAAGCAAGTGTTGTCTTAGCTAATTTACCTAAGAGGTAGTTGTATAAGAGGAAGTTCTATATGTAAACCATGTCGCGTATAAGATCGTTTTGTAATTGAAGGTATTTAGTAATTTGGATTTTTTATATTAGATTCTATCTCCAATTACAGTTAAAAGTCCTGTTAGTTTATTGCAGGAGCGCCTAGACATGGCACTAGCGAGGCCAGCCCGCGGTCAGAACCATCCGGTCTGGCTCGACTCGTTTGGTACTCCAGCGAGTCAGCCTAAGTCCACACAGGCGCACAGTATCATAGGGCCGGACTATGGCCTGTTTCCCGCCCTGCCCCGCTCATTGTACTCTAACCAGCTTGCTGGTCAATGGTCGACTTAACGATTGGATTGTGACTGGCTCGTTGACTGGTATCTCCAACCTATGACTGTGGGCTTCGCTCGTGGGCTGACCGTTGGCATCCCGCAAATTTATTTAATTCTCTTGGCCATTTTATTGACTTTCTTACTCATCCAACAACTATAAAACGTTAGTTTTTTGAGGCAATTTGGGAATAAAATTCCATAGATATCCCCAAATTTTCAATATTACAAATCACACACAAAATTCTCTCTACCATTTTTTTTCATCTTCTTACAATATCCAAGTGCTCTATAATATCATTATACAACATAAATTTATCTCTAATATCTATCTATTATTTACACATTTTTATATTACTTCAATTATCAAGTAGAGTTCTAATAGAGTAAATTTGGAGGTTTGTCGAGTATTCAACAAGAAATATCTTCAAAAGTTTAAGAGTAGGGTTGTTTAGCTTGAGTCGTCGACTCGAAAAACTTGTCAATTGGGTCCATTTCGAAAAATAGATCTGAATCGGTTAGCATTAGAGGAACGAGTAGTAGGTCAATTATTAAGATTATCGGATCGAATAGCGGGTAGAGATTCTGGCATATAGTTATTAAACCTGACCCTAAGAGGAATCTGGTAAGAGAGATGAATCAACGGGTTACTGGTTCAACCTGTGATTCACTGATTTAAAATCAGGTCATTAAAGTTGTAAGATTATTAATAATAATACTTTAAAAATTTTAAATACATGACATCAAGATAAAAAACTAATAAAAATATGATGTTAACTTTTTAGTTAATTATCATTTCATTATTTCTTAGATAGTTATCATGTCATAATATTATATTTATATGAATATGCCCATTTGTTTAGATTTTTTATAATGTATTTCATTCACAAAATTTAGTGGTATAATATATTAGGATATTTTGTTATTGTAAAAAAATGTAGTATTTTTTTTGCTAATTTATGTCTTTATAATTAATTGGAAAACAAATATTTTTTTATTTAGTACACTTGTAGTTTTAATTTTGGGAAAAAAATCAACAATTATTTTATTTAAAATAAGAAAAGTTACAATGAAAAAAAAATAAAAAAAAGTAAAAACCATCACCACTAGCAAGGTAGTCTAGTCGCGTTGGTTGTTCCTTCCAAGTAAGGAGTTCAATGTTCGAGCCTTTCAGGCTGCAGGAGTAACATTTATTTTTCAAATTCCTTCCATTAATGCAACCTGAGGATCGCGGTTAAATCAGCCAGATTCTTGGTTTATAATTTGGTTGAACCAGTGGATCATTGAAAAGTCAACGGTCTCCTTCCTTGTCCTGTTAGATAAGCAACCCAATCCGATTTGATAGCTGGTTCACCGAGTTGGCTAATTGAATCGGTTGGCTGGGCAATTAATGCAACTTGAGGACCGCGGTTAAATCAGCCAGATTCTCGGTTTATTTGGTTGAACCAGCGAATCAATAAAGGAAGACCCCTGTCTCTTATACACATAGGCAGAGATGGAATATAATGAGATTATACACATCTAGATCTTATACCATCCAGATAGTTGAATTAGTTGACAGGGCCAAGCATTCTGCTACTCAGTGGGCACTAACCCAATTCATACACATGATTAATTTTATAATTTTACTAATTATGGCCTAATTTTAAGGGAAATTTTATCATCCCCTTCCAATTTACAAGAGTATTTGTGTAATTAGTAGTCATTTTTTGTTATTTTTTGATCTAAATTTATCAAAAATGGACCGGGTAAAAGACACCTACTTGTCCGACCCGCTATTTTGAGTATACCCTTATGATTGGGTACGCTATTTATATAGACCAGGTTCCAAATTGCTTTTCTGATCGTGATAATCGAGTCTTGTTAAGTACGACTTAATAGGCAGAATATCCAATCCAAGAACACCTAGAGAAGTAATTGAAATTCACCATTTCAATTTACAAGTTGGTGAATTCTACTTATTTACGTTATTACTAATCATTAATTGCTAAATTACTTTTCTTTATTTGATTTAATTATATGTTTCTTTGTTTGATAGTTTGTTTAGTTTATTTGCCTAGTCAGCGCTGTCTTTTACTATTAAATAGCCAACTAAGTTTTTTTATTTTTTGTATTTTTATTTTTTTTACCCCCATAAGCGGACATTATTTGCAAACCAAACAGAGCCAGTAACATTTGCTCTATATTATTAAACTATTATCAGATTTTTTTTGTAACTTTGATGTGCAACACTAACTTATTTATTTTCTTAATTTGTGAGGAAATTATTATCAAATTTATAAGCTCTTATTTGACACGCGACTGGAGTCATGACCGCTCATTTTGTTTGTTCAACTTAGAAAAAGACTTACTCGTATGTCCCTCAACCAAGCCATATAGGTTCATAAAATAAGAAAATAAGAAGATTACAGTTTGTAACTTCTCATCATGTTACGGACCATAAATATTTATATTTTATTTTTAAATTTTAGGTATCATTTCATCCTTTATTTTTTGACACTCAATTGTTAAAGTAAAAATTCTTTTAATAAAATTAAAATTAATATTACTTTAAAAATTATAATATCTGTGATGCTACTATTACTAAAAAGAGTACTGTCATACGTTTGAATCAATTTAGATTAAGAAGGTGAACTAACAATTGAAATCCTCCACCTCTACAACTACATTTTATCCAACTATTTGAACTTCCAAAACACATGCACTCTATAATTCATTATAAATAGCTATTAGAGTTCGATCAATTTGTTCATCTCAAACAAAAGCAATATTACTAGTAAAGAGCCAGCAAAAACTACAATCCTTTTAGTCATACTGCAATTGTGCTTTGGATCAAACAATGGCTTCCTTGAACCATTGTCTCCTTCTCTCCATGGTAGCAACATTCTTCTTCTCAAGCTTACACGTGAGTTTTGCGGCACGCAACCTATTGCAAGCGCCAATACCTACATTGCCTACAATTCCATCTCTGCCTAAACCTGCCGCAGTGTCTCCATTGCCTTCAATTCCAAGCATTCCTAAGGCAACATTACCACCTTTACCAAGCACCACATTGCCTACATTGCCAGCAGCTGCGCCATTTCCAAACCCCACTTTACCGTCTTTGCCAAGCACACCTCCACTCCCATCCTTGCCAAAGCCTAATTTGCCATCTATCCCAACTGTTCCCAAGGTGACTCTTCCTCCACTGCCCTCCATTCCAAAAATTCCTGCCCTAGTACCTCCACCATCCAACTAGTGCTTGAGACTTGATTTTACACATGAATTTGGTTCATTAGGTCATCTTCATTAGTTCATGATTCGTTTGTGTTAACATTTTATGGCTTGTAAATATGGTTCTGTTTGTTGTTTGCACTGATTTCATGTATTTGTTCTTCGGTGACTTGTAAACCATTTCCATTACTATATCCATCCATTGTATTCTTGGAATGTTTTGTTTATTGTAGTTGATGTTTGTGATTAATAAAAAAATTTGACTTTGTTTTATCAGATATTCATTGCGATGATAACTCAGTTTTTCATTGTTTTGAACGCAAAGATTGAAGAACTAATTTTAGGCTAAATAAAATTTGAATGCATTTCGTAGCTTAACAATTTTTATTAGAAAAAAAAACCAATTTAGTCATTTATTTTTATGTTATCGACCAATTTAGTCTCTTATCTATTATACCAGACCAATTTGATCCCTTATTTAAAAAAAAAAAAAAAATTAACTAATCTACAACCTATAATAGAAATCATGGACAAATTAATGAATCAAGACACGTGATAATCACATGACTATTAACCTGATTATCTCATAATTGTATTGTCAAAGACTACATTATTTTGTTCACAATTTCCGTCACAAATTTTAAATTGATTAATTTTATATGGATGAGAAACCAAATTAATCTTTGTGATATTTAAAGGACTAAATTATTTGATACCCTAAAGATATGGAAACAAATTTTTTTTTTCCATTTTTATTCATTGGTGGTTGACATTCGTTAATTGGCTGTTTTTAAATGCACTAACCCCCAAAACTACATCATAAGTTACATTTTGCACCTTCGAACTCTTTTTATATGTACTTAACCTCTCTTTTTTTATATTATTAGTTAAAAATATCCTTACAAAGTAATTAGTTTTCATTTTCCCATTTTTTTTTCTCGTTTTCCCGATCTTCTTTTTGCTTCTTTTATTTATTTTTTCCTTTTTCTTATTCACGCTTACTCCTTCGTACAGTCTATAAATATTTATACACTTAGTTTTCAATTTTCTTTAACTCATTACACATTTTGTTGTACTTTGAGATTTTTTTTAATTCTTCAATTATAACAAGATATATTTTTGTTATATTGATATAATATTTTTATCTGAAATTAAATTATAAAAATATATATAAATAAGTTGGATTTATAATAGTCAGCTCTAGTAAAAACAAATAAGTAAATTTGAAACTAGTAATATTTTTATGATTTTGTTTACATGTATAAATTATTAACCATTATTTTTATTTTTTCTATTTGGATTTTTAAACTAATAATTATTGATTTAAAAATTTTGAATTCTTGAAAGAATAGTAGCTTTTATTTAATGTAAATAATTTAATTAATAATTTAAATACATTTAAGATGTTCCTAAATTTATATTCTATTATAAATGAAATTGTAATAAATTTAGAACAATAAAATTTAAGAAACTACTAAGTTAACAAAAAAAGAATTTGTTAAATCAAATTTAAAAAATTGTATGTCCTAATTATACAAATAATAATAGCATAGGGAACGAACTAACTAGTGATATGAGCAAAAGGGAGAAAAATAAATAAAAGGTTTGCTAAATTTTTGTCATACCACTTTGTTGTTATTATTTGTATAATTAAGAGAAATTTATTTTCTCATTTTTTTGAAAAAATTTGAGTCTCAATAAATCAAATATTAGTTTAAAAATACAAATAAATAGATAAGAATAAAAATAAGCGTTAATAATTTATCACTGTAAAAAGACTTCAAATAAAATTATTACTAGTTAATTAATTTGCTTATTTGTTTTTTACTATAATTGACTAATTATAAATCCAACTTATTTATATATGTTTTTATAATAAAATTTTAGATAAAAATACTTTATCAATATAACAAATATATATCTTGTTATAATAAGAATTAAAAATAAATAAAATACAACAAAATAATTACCTAATTAAAGAGAATTAAAAATTTTATTCTAAGTGTACAAATATTTATAGGAGAACGAAAGTAGCAGCTAATAGTTGGCGAGAAGGGAGAATAAGGGAAAAAAAGAAAAGAAAAAGGTAGATGAGGAAAAGGAAAAATAGCTGGAAAAAAAAAAAACAATTACAATGCCAGGATATTTTTGTCTAATAATGAAAAAAGGAAAGGTTATATGCCTATAAAAATAATTGGAGGCAAAGTACAACTCATGTGTAATTTAGGGGGCTTAGTGCATTTTACCCTTAAAAAAAAGGCTAGTGTTAATGCGGAAGCAAATACTATCCAACCAAAACAACTTTGATTTAAATGCCAAAAATGCCCATCTTAACATAAGAATTTATTTTCCACCATTTTTCTTTTGTGGGACCATACCTGGTTCATCTTCTCTCTCATCCCCTCTGTGTCTTCCTATCTCCAACACATCTCCTCACGTACCTCCTTTGGATTTCTCTCTTTTCATTCCCTTTTATTTTTTCCATCAATCTCTTTCGCATACCAGAAGAAGAGATATATTTTAGAAGAAAGGATTTTTTGGAATTTATTTTAGGATTTAGTCTAATCATTTAACAAGTGATTTGGTGAATATTTTATAATTTAGATACACAATTGTGTATTACATTTAAAAATTCTGAAGCAAAACTAGGAGTCGGATATGAAGAATTCCCAAAGAGCTCTGACGGGAGGAGCAAACTGTTGTCTGAAAATACTGAGCAGAGTTGAATCAACATAGTGTTTGGTTTATAAGTATCAGAGAATCAAAATTCATGATACTTATAAATAGTATTTGGTTGAATATTATGTGAATCATTCTATAGGAATGAAAGTGTTAAAAAATATGTATTTTTATTTTTTTAAATCAAACAAATAAGAAAGAATGATATAAACTCGTACCAATAGTAAAATTTATGATTCTCATTCCGATTCCGATTCTCAAATGTGAATCAAACCAAACACCTATACAGTGGAATTAGCCACGATGAATCAATTCCACTATCGAGTGTGACGAGTCACCAGCTCTGAAATCATATTTTGCAGCTCCATTAGTCGCCAATGTCGGCAACTGATCTGTTTGAGTCTTCAATACTCCGGTGGGATTATATCTCGCTACTCGCTAGAGCATGAGTATAAAACAACCAATAAATCAGGTTATGATTGGTGATATTACTCAGATCTAGAAACTTTGGTGCCTGAAACTCCTTGTTGGACCGAGATAAAATGTCAAGCCGGTGTGAATTAGATTGAATAAGAGAAAATTTTTTGCAATCTTGGGGACAATCTAGATGTGTTGAAGATCAGGGATTATTGATTGAAAATTATACGGGATCTCAATTTATACTGAGAATAAAATGACTGGGAAAGGTTCTAGCTTTAGAAATGATATGGTCTGATTTGTGTTGAATCATGAGTGGGATTGGATTTGCAGAGGAAGGAGAAAAAGATGATACGCGTCCGTCCTACTAAAAAAGAATTACTGGAAAGTAAATTAATTTAGTAGACATTTTATGGGTAATTTTGTTACTTTAAACAAAATTGTTCTGATTAGATAGAATTTACTCTGATATTAACGCTAGTCTTAGAAAAACCTCCAAAACATGGAGAAAGAATATATTACTAGAAAATTTTGCATGAAACTCTAGTTATCGGAGGACGAGTTTCATTCAATTAAAAAATTTTTATCGTACAGGATTATTGAAAATCTTTTTTTAGGTTGTGTAATAAGGGAGCAAGAATATATTACTAGAAAATTTTGGATACTGGTGCGTATGAACGAAAGAATATATTAAAATTTTTTGGATGCAATCTGGTACGCCAAATATTACTTAGATGCACATAATTCGCACGTTGACCATCATACGCTAAACTTTCTTAAAAAAAAAAAAAAAACCCGAAGCAATATGACAGCAAAAGTCCATTCGGAGATGCTATGACACATTTTCAGCTTTTAAATGAACTTTCCCTTGAGACGTGAATTGAGACTTGAGAATCATAAGAGTGATTTACGTTAAAGAGTCGAATTTTATTGATGAAGGATAAACTAAAGATTCGTATTAACCGAGATCGGACATCTCATCACTTCTCATTGTCTTACCAATTGACTGGATTCACGACATTGAAACTTCTTCAATTTTCTGAGAGATTATTTTAAGTCTTGTGGCTGAAGCATCATTAACTTAGATGTTAACTATTTTTGGTCAAAATTTCTTGAATCTGAAATAGATTATGATGATATCAAAATAATTCATTAAATCACAATATTATACGTGACTCCGAACTTGGGCCTATCACTACCAAAAATATATTAATAGTTTTACCTTCGTGCACAAAATATAACCAAATGGGTAAAGTATTAATTATTTGACCCAAGGATCGACCTAACAACCGCAGGCATAAATATTAAAATGGTAAATCAAATTCATTGATTACTTTCTTAATTATTCTAAATTCAATTCTTATTAAATTTTATTCTCTGAGCTAAATACTGACTTGAGTGTCGGCACCTTCCTCACGAACCAAGTCCCGCCCTTTTCTTTCAGGTATTTTGAAGGTAGATATTACATGCGATACTCAACATTAGCTTTAAACGATACTACGCTTGAGTTAATCCTAACTTAATTTGTTGTATCAACATTTGGTACCGTTTGTGTGAAACAAACAAAAAGTCATCATAAGTCATGGTAACCAATACGCATAACACTCACCAGACCAAGACCGCAAAGGCAAAGAAGTAGTTTCTAAGCATCGTTTCTACCCTACGGGATCACATCTTGTCCTTACCCTCCAGGGTTGCTTCTTACTCACATTTTTTGAGGTAGAAGACTTGCTCACATCCTTCAAGGTGAGCCCTAATAAACCTTCTGAGTTCATACAACCTACATATTTTGCGGTCTCTCTCACTTCACATTCTCCAGGGTTGAAGACTTGCTCGCAGTCTGGGGTTAAGCCCTGTCTCTTATCATCAGGTCACATCTTACTTGTGCCTTTCGTGGTCACTCTCACGTCAAAGATTTGATCAAAGACTTGATCGCAACTTTAGGGGTTGAGCACTGTGGAAACCCTTTGGGGGCATGCCATACTCCTGTGTAGGTCATTCCCTACTTATGCCCTTCGGGGTTGAGACCTATTGACACTCTCCGAGGTTTTGCCTTACTCGCACCTTTTCGATGTCGCTCCCTGCTCACACTTTCCAAAAAAGAATACCTGCTTACACCTTTTGGGGTTGAACTTTGTTTATGCCCTCTGGCATCACACTATGCTTGCGCCTTCTAAGGTCACTCCCTGCTTACGCCCTCCGGAGTAGAACACCTGCTTATATCCTTTGGGGTTGAACTTTGCTTATACCCTTCAGGGTCATGTCATGCTAGCACACCTTCCAAAGTCACTCTTTCTCATGCCCTTGGGATAGAACATCTGCTTACACCTTCTAGGGTCACGATATGCTCATGTCTTTTAGGGTAGTTCCTTTCTCATCCTCTGGAATTGAGCCCTGAGTTGATACCTTCTAAGGTCATGCCTTGCTAGCACTTTCTAAGATCGCTTCGTACTTATGTCCTTCGGGGTTGAGCCCTACTAATAGCATCTAGAGTCGCTCCCTAATCCTATCCTCTGGGGCAAAAATTAACTTACCTAAAAGAAGCAGTGCCTAGGTTATGCTTGCTCCTAAGACGAAGGCTCACTTACTGCTTTGGGGACGAAGATAATCTTACTTAAAAGAAGCAATGCCTAGGTTATGCTTAGTGCCAAGCCCAAGGCTTTCCCCACCGATGGACAAAAACTAATCAACTCTTAGTCATTGGATAAAAAAATAAAGTAACTAATGGGGCAAAGAATGAGAAAATCATGATATGGGTATTGCTATAAACAATTAGGGGGAAAACATAATATTATTTCTAGAAAAAAATTATAACATGGACAGGAGTTGGTACAAAAAAAGGTACCAACTCACCCTCATGCAACAACTACAACTAGGGTTGTAAACGGGTCGGATCCGGGTCGGATCTAGAATATCCAGACCCGGATCCGATTAACATAACTAGATCCGGATCCAGATCTGGATAAAATACGGGTCTACAAAAGTAGATCCGTATCTGGATCCGTTGAGTCTTGTCGGATCCGGATCCGGGTCTTAATAATTTTTTTTAAAAAAATTATATATAAAACTATTACAACTTATCGAATTTTCTCTTTTTTTTTTAATTATGCAAAAGTATTGAGTTCATAATTAATATTTATGCATGTATTTTATATTAAATATAAATTATGTGGACAATTTACACAACATATATGTATATATACATATAAAATAACACTAATATACAATAATTTTATTATATATTAAATATTTTAATCGGATCCGGGTCTTAATCGGATTGGAACACCAAGATCCAGATCTGACCCGTTTATTATAATAGCTAAACAGGTCCGGATCGGATCTGGATAATCGAAATTTGTTATAGATCCAGACCTAGATAAACGGGTCCGGATCGGGTCGGGTCTGGGTCTAGACTCAACCCATTGATAGACTAACTACAATTAGGGGAATACTACTACAATAAAATACATGGTTTAATGTGTGAAGTGGGGCAACACTTACTATTTACACATGCCAAGTCCAAGATATTTAAGCAACATAATGGCATCAACATCAACAGGAGTAAGTCTTGACTACTCATTCCACAATGTAAAGTGGGTGTGATAGCTGTTACAAATGACTGAAAAGCAGGTGGGTCATATTACATTTAATCATCCAATGATTTGTAATACTTACTCCGCAATATAGAGTGAGTAGCAAAATTTTTTTCCATCAATAGATTGTATAATTTGCAAGAAAAAGGTAGATCCTATTGCCTATCATATAATATATCGTGTGTAGTACTTGTTTGTTGGACAATGTCCAGGTAGTTGTAACCACCAAATCTACTACTTTGGGTAAAGGGTTCAAGGCTTCAACCTTTCACCAAGAATTTCTTTCACGGTTGGAAATTAGAATATTCACCTCCCTACCTACCAAGTGCAAAATCACCATGATTCTTATTACCAGTAGGACACCTTGAACAAGTCAATCCATTTTGTACAACCTTGGTGTAGTCAACATAAACATGGTGAGTAAGCCTTGGTTTATACGGTGGTGGGGTATTGGAGATGAGACTTCCTGCAGCGACTCTAACATAAAGGGCCTTCACCTGTTAGAGTTGGTAGTGATCGGCCCAGCCAGTATAAATTATTGTAACAACCCGGCCTTAGCCCAGACCGAGTAGAGGGCCGGGCTTGGGTCGGGGAGTTCCAGCCTACGGCCCGAGTTAGTCAACGGTCCAGCTAGTCAACACTTCAACCCGTTGAGCCGGCTATAAAACCTGTCTGTTATAGTCCAACGGGCTCAACTTATGGGTCAACCCGTCAAGTCGATCATAGGGGCCTGCGGGCCACCCACTGGAATTTTTTTTTTTTTAAAGGCTTTTAATGACTATTTTACCACTCTAACAGCTATAAAACAGCTAGTTTTTGGGGCAATGTTGGAAAAATTTTCCTATAAATACCACACAATTTTCCCATCAAATCACACAATAATTTCTCTCTGCTTTTGCTTATTTCAGCTTTCTACTTTCGAACTCTATCTTTAAGAGCTATTATAAATTCTTTCATACTACTTAAATTATAATATATACTATTTAGGAAATTTAAAATTGCTCTTAACTGGAAAGCTCAATCTAAGATTTGGAGATTTACTCTAAAATTCAAGTGGTGAAGTGCTCAAATGGAGTTTAAGTACTCAAGTCTATAAATTGAAATTCAACATTTCAATTACCAAGTTAGTTTTTTTGTACTTGTTAATTTATTAATTGTCTTTATCAACTCTCTTATTTTTTCTTTGTTATTTTTTTGTTAGGTTCTTTTATTTGAAAATTTAGTAGCTTGAATCCTTAGTTTTCATAATAGCACTTTATTTGTTTCTTTATTAAATTTTTTTATTACAAGAAAATAGAAGAACGATTGCAAGCACCCCACATCCGACTAGATGGTCCTAGAATATTTGTTGATTTAGATGATATTGATAACTAAAATAAACAAGCACTTACTAAACAACCTAATACTACTAAAATGAAAAGTCTCGTTTAAGAATTTTTTGAAAAAGATGAAGAAAATGAGACTGCTACTTAAATTATGTGTTCCACCTATATCATTTAAGCACAAAATATGGGAGAGAATCGAAACATTTAATAGGTACATTAGTCGAAAAACGTAGTAAAGCTCAAGAAAAATAAAAAATGGTTCAAATACAAATAACACCACACAAGGTATGGTAACGGGTAATTTTAAATATTTACATGAAAAATAGAGTGGCAATGGATAAATAGATAGTTAGGATGAATTGCCTTTTATTTTGAATGAAAGTTCCAATTCAAAATAATATGCACAAAGTCGTGAACCCACAATTTGAAACTGTCTCTGGAAGTATTTTGAGAAGTGATATTAAAGAATGTATAGGGAAAAGAAAAATTAATTGATAGCTACTATTGCATCGACTAATTGTAAAGTTTGCTTTTACTACCGATTCTTGAAAAGCAATCACAAATGAAGATTATTTTTGTATCATTGTACATTGGATAGATGTAGATTGGCATTTACAAAAACAAATTATTAGTTTTCAAATTTTTGAACACCCTCACAATGACCCCCAAATTAAAAGGTTGATTACTAATTGTGCCCATGAATATGGTTTGCTTGAAAAAAATTATAGATCCATTTCTTTTAATAATGTCTCAAATAATACCGCAAGTGTACCTATGTTAGAAGATGTTTTTAAACATGTTTTAGGTGTTGAATTATTTCATAATAGATGTGCGTCATATACTTAATATTTGTATTCAAGATGGTTTAAAAATAGTAGAAGATATTATTAGTCCAATTAGAAGCTCTATTTATTTTGTCCATTCATCTACTGCTCGTCAACAAGATTTTAAACGACTTTGTACAGAAAATGGCATGAAACCTAAACATTTTCCAATAGATATACACACTAGGTGAAATTCTACTTGTCAAATGTTATCAAATACTTTTGGTTGTGACAAGTAACTTTTTGCATTTTATAATGTGTATATTGGTTCAATTAATGCAACTTATTTGGGTGAGGAGGATTTTAATTGAGCTAAAATAATGGTAGAAATTTTAAAGCAATTTGAGTATGCTACAAACTTGTTCTCCGCTACTTATAGAACTTCCTCTCATGTTGTTTTACCTGAGGTACTATAGAACTTCCTTTCATGTTGTTTTACCTAAACTAAGTGTTATTAAAGTTGTTATTTTCAATCATAAAAAGAATGAGTTTTTTGATGATATGATTAGCATAATGGATGAAAAATTTGACAAGTATTATGAAAATATTCCATTGTTGTATTATTTGGCATGTATTATTGATCCACGAAATAAACTGTATAAG
Organism: Cinchona pubescens; assembly: GCA_025175665.1. Taxonomy (NCBI): domain Eukaryota; kingdom Viridiplantae; phylum Streptophyta; class Magnoliopsida; order Gentianales; family Rubiaceae; genus Cinchona; species Cinchona pubescens. The sequence continues at coordinate 56,906 of JANKKI010000444.1, forward strand.
TTAAATAATTTTATTGAATTTTTTAATAATCATAGTACAACAAATATCATAGACAAAGAGTTATTCGTAGAAACTACTATAAAATCTTTTCATGAATTATATGAAATTTACGAAGAAAACTCCCTTACGGAACAAGGTGCATCTTCTAGTTCATCTACATCAAATTCATAATATGCTATGCCTCATATAAATGTTAGAATACATTTTGATCCTCATCAACTACTCTTTGTTTTAAAGAGATCCAGAATTGAAAATACTAACGAAGTTACTCAATATTTAAGTGATTCACCACATACGAGAGACGATGAGATGCAATTCCAATTTTAATATTCTTTCTTGTTGGCAAAATTATAAAGTCAATATCTAATTTTATCTCAAATTGCTCATGATTTGCTAACAATTCCAATTTCTGTGGTTGCATCAAAAACTGCTTTTAGTGTAAGTGGAAGAGTTATAGATGCCAAAAGGACTCGAATGACACCTGCAACTTCGAAAATATTGGTGTTGTTAAAGGATTGCTTAGACACCAAAGAAAGAAAACAAGGATTGATGATGCAAGATTTTGAGGAAGATGAAGGTAGTAGTAGTTCACTAAATTGATAGATAGTGTACATAGGATTTTAATATTTAATAATTTGTTGTTTGGAGGTAAGGTTTTATGTTCCCTTTCACATATATGTAGTAAATAGTTTATTAATTTTATTTAAATTCTTAGATTAATTTTATAACTTGTAATGATTTGGAGGTAAGGTTCAGTGTCCTCTTCCTTATACTTTTTTTTTATTTTTATAATATTAATATACATGGTAGGGGTTGAAAATGTCTCTATGCCAAACCCCCCACCATATTAATGTGGTTTTTTCTTGATTAAATATTTTTATTATATGATTAACAAATAATAAGTTATAATAATAAGTATTGACCTATACAACAAAGTAATAACTTGGTCAAATATGTGTTAATTTGGAGTAATAAAGTGCTAACAACTAATTTCTAACTTTGGTATTTCAATAAACTAACACATTTAGTTCAAAATAATAAGTATTAGTTTGGGTTTTGAACTTTAATTGTTAATAACTTGGTCTAATATATGAGTACCAATTTGGATTAATTGAGTACTATTAACTAGTAAGTACTAACTCGAAGAATTACTAAGTTATAATTTAATAAATTACTAATGAATAGTAAGTAAATGATTTTAAATTAATAAGTTATTAATTTTAAATAATAATTAATAAGTAATAATTTTAAATTATATAAATTATTAACAAGTAAAAATTTAAGTTTCTTGAAGAAATAATTTTAAAATTTAAGTAAGAACTTAAAATTCGAGAGCCAGCTAGGGGGGCCAATACGTGGCCAGCCCGCCCCAGCATGCTGCATCTAATTGAGGGCCTAGACCGGGGGCCGGTTATAGGCCACCCTTTTTCATCTTTTACCCAGCCTCGCTTGGCATATTGGCTCGACATAACTCGTGTTGGTCCCAAAGCAACCTAAGAGGGGGGGGGTGAATTAGATTTCTAGAAAATACTTTTAGAAATATTAAACTTATTGAGATTTTTCAACTTACAATTAATATAATAGAATCAATGAAACTGTGAAGTAAGAAAGAGAGGAAACAACCAAAACAAGCTTGAAGTATTAATTCACTAGAATGCTTCACACACTTGGTGAGCCAATAATCTTTACAAAGTAGGGAAATTCTTGCTCACACTAAAACTCTTTTAGTTGAGCCAAGAGTTTTACTCACAACCTCACTTTCGTACAAGATTATCACTCCACTCAAAATTGAATTGCACTCTAAGTTGCACACTAATACAATATAGCTCTATAGCCAATTTTGTACTAAAATTTCTCTTTTCTAAGGCTTGTATTCAATGTATTAGATGATCTTTACAGAATAGTAGAGCAGTTATTTATAGGAGCAATAAATGGGGGTTGGAACTACTTCCTAACAGCTAAATAATAAATGCACAAAAAGTAGCCGTTGAGGTTTCGGACGTCCAAGATAAGTATGATGCGTCTGACACAGCGTCCGATCTCTATGCAGTTGGTGAAGAACATCGTTCGGACTGCCGTGCATGCGTCCGTTCCATCGTCCGAACGGAGCTTCAGACGGTGATGTTCATCCGAAAGATACTTTGTTCGGACAGTTGTGTGCGTCCGTAGAGAAGCATTAAGAACTTTGCTTTCTGCCTGTTGGTTCGGACGGTGAAATGCGTCCGAGAAGCTTGACATAGTTCAGACGGTGTACTGCGTTCGAACACCCTGTTTTCAGCAGAACAAGTAACAGACCTGCAAAGCTTGTTTTCAGAGTTTAGTCCTTATGTCTCTTATCAAAATAAGGTTTGGAAAAGATATCAATCTCCCCCTTTTTGATGATGGCAAACAGTCATGGAATAGCCAATATGTAAAATCAACAGATATGAGTGATAATCAATCATTTTGTAATATAAATTACTACTCCTCCTTTTGACATCATCAAACAAAGTTCCCCCTGAGAAAGTGTACCCAAATATTCAATAGGAATAATGCAAAAAGATAAAGTAATTCATAAAAGGATAAAACCGAGAGCGAATCCAATTAGTCAAAGGAAAAATTCAAAGAAATGCCAAAACTAAAATACATATTATTAAAGAGTCTAAGTCGAGTCATTTTTCTTCTTAGAGCGTTTTTCGATCTTGCGGCCTTTGGAAGGGGCGTCATCATCAGTAGCCTCACTGTCTTCATCTTCTTCATTACGGCGTTGCATGATGAAATTGAATGTGTCGTCAACGTCCTCATCGTCGCCTTCATCTTCATTGGCAGCACCTTGATTATTTTTGTCCTCTTCGTCATCCTCACGAACATCCCTTTGTTCGGTAAGCCATTGTCATCACTTTCAGTAGAGGAGTCGAGTGGATATTGTGATTGAATATTGGCAAATTGAACCTGAGCTGAAGTAGACATGCCTAAGCTAAGTGCCTCTTGGAGAATCAACTAACGAGTTTCAAGTTACTTTAACTTACGATTAGTGTGACGTTGAAAGGAACTTACTTGAGTGCTCAAAGAAGTGAGAAGGCCACAGATTTGAGAAAGTGAAGGTTCGGAGAAAGATGGACGAGGATCATGGACTGGTGGAGGTGTTTGAGAAGGAGGAGAATGGGGAAGTGCCAAACCAGAGGTAGAGGCCTGGGATTTTGAACGTTCAATATCAAAAGCTGCCTTAGTTAACCATTGATCGTTAAAAAAATGGAGGCATTTTCATTCAATATAAGATTTGTTGAAATAGGGGGGAAATTGTTTGTTTCCGCTGAAAGGTTGTAAGGAAATCAAATACTTTAGATGAAGAAATTTTCCAGAAACAAATTTTCGTCGGGTATCAGTAAAAAAGAGTTTGTCCCACAGGGAGCAGAAGAGATACCCAAAGTCAAGAGGAATTCCCCTGAAAACATAAAAAAATAAGTCAAACATGCATTTTTCCTGGCTTAGTGCGATGCCCATCTGTTGGTAACAGCAAATTCGTGACATGAGTGTACAGAATGTTCAGTTCAGGAGTGAGCAATGTAGTTTTGGCTATCGATGCCTGTTTGAAATTGATGTTAAAAATAGTTTTGACCTCATCAATGTCAAATCGAGTATCAAGAACGGGCCATTTATCTAAAGAAAAGAAATAAGAAAAATCATTCAGATTTGAGACTTCACATTCAAAAATAGTGTTGATGATGTTAGATGAAATATCAAGATTTGTGCTGTTTACACGAGAAACTAATATGCGAACAGTGGACCCTTTCCTAAGATTGGCTGTGAATTGAAGCACCATGTCATGATAAACGGGTAAGTTAGTATGAACTAAGTGACCCCAATTTTGTTTTTCAAAACACGATTTGACAATGGGAAGATTAAATTTATCGAAAAGACTCTGAGAACCAGGGCATTGAACAATTATAGATTTGCTAAGAAGAGATGTATACCGTTCAGATGCCTTGGCATCGATGAATTTTGGTAAGGTTGGATTTGATGAGGCTTGAGGATTTGCAGACGATTCCCTACGCACCAGAGCTTTATACCTTTTGATTTTCGTCCACGAGTTGCTGTTGAAGAATCTCCACGGGATTTGACCATTGTGAATGAAAGGAAAGAAAGAAAAATAATTTTAATTTTTTTGTAAGGTTGGATGGGAATTTGAGACTGTCTCTTATACACATCTAGAAAGGTATAAAGACAGTCTCTAATGGTGATGAATTCTTTGGGAATGACAATTTTCCAAACAATTTGTGGAGAGAAGGAAGAAGTTGGAGGAATTTTTTAGGAGAAAAATTTTGCCAAAGAGGGTTTCGGTTGGTAGGGTGAGTCCGAAAAGGGGGAAAGTGGACGGTTTTAATCAAGCAGAGAGATTGTTCGGAAGTCTGAATGATTGGTGTGCATTCGATGAAGCGTCTGAAAGTTGATGAACGGACGGCTGATCGAAGAGCTAGTGCGTTCGATATTCTTTCGGACGATGGGAAGCGTCTGGTAGAATTCCAGTGAGTAAGTGAAGAAATTGAGTAGCGCTCGGACGACACATAAGTGTGTATACAGAGAGGAGGTTTTCGGACGAGTGAGAGTGTCCATTTTCCTGTCTCTTGTTCACACGATTGGGTGCGTCCGAACGAAGAGATTATGCCAAATTGAACTGTAAAATCCCCAAACATTTTATGAGAGATTCAAAACGATCTATAGCCAAGGGTTTTATAAAAATGTCAGCCAGTTGATCTAAAGTAGGCACGAAATCAACACGTATTTCCTTTTTACAAACAAGATCTCTAATAAAATGGTGCTTAACATCAATGTGTTTGGTCCTAGAGTGTATAACAGGATTTTTTGTGAGATTAATTGCACTAGTGTTGTCACACCTTATAAGCACACAATAAAAAAACAACACCAAAATCTTTTAGAATGGTATGTTTCATCCACAGAAGTTGAGCGCAACAATTTCCAGCAGCAATGTATTAGGCTTCAGCCTTAGAAAGAGAAATAGAATTTTGTTTTCTTGCTAAACCAAGACACAAGACAATTACCCAGGAAATGACACATACCACTGGTACTTTTTCTATCAATTTTACACCCAAAGTCAGCTAGAATAACTAATTAAATTAAAAGTCGAGGACTTTAGATACCACAGACCAAAATTCATTGTACCCTTCAAATACCTAAAAATCCTTTTTACAGCTATCAAGTGCGATTCTTTGGGGTAACATTGAAATCTAGCACATAAACAAACAGCAAACATAATATCTGGTCTACTAGCTGTTAAGTAAAGTAGGCGTAAGATCATACCTCTATAGTGTTTTTCATTAACACTATTACCTCCTTCATCTTTATCAAGTTTGGTTGAAGTGCACATAGGCGTACCAACTTGTTTGCTATCTTCCATTTCGAATCGTTTGAGTAGCTCTTTTGTGTACTTCACAAAGATTTGTGTAATAAATGTTCCTTCCTTTGATTGGTGAACTTGTAGTCCAAGGAAAAATTGTAACTTTCCCATCATACTCATCTCAAACTCTTTTTGCATTAAATGTGAAAAATCCTTGCACAAGCTTTCATTAGTTGCTCCAAAAATAATATCATCAACATAAATTTGAACAATTAACAAACCATTGGAATTTGTTTTTGTAAAAAGAGTGGTGTCAACTACACCTCTTTTAAATCCATTTTCAATCAAGAAACCACTTAATCTTTCATACCAAACCCTTGGAGCTTGTTTCAAACCATCTAAAGCTTTAGAGAGTTTGAGAACATGATTTGGAAAATTTTTATTTTCAAAGCTCAGAGGTTGTTCAACGAAAACTTCTTGATCAATAAAACCATTTAAAATGCACTTTTGACATCCATTTGAAATAATTTGAAATCATTGAAACATGCAAATGCGAGAAACATGCGAATGGATTCTAATCTAGCCATGGGTGCAAAGGTTTCATCAAAGTCAATACCTTCTTCTTGAGCACAACCTTTTGCAACAAGTCTAGCTTTGTTTCTTATGATTTCACCTTTATCATTTAATTTGTTTCTAGAAACTCATTTTGTTCCAATTATGGGATGAGAAGATGGTCTTTCAACTAAGGTCCATACGTTATTTTTCTCAAATTGACTAAGTTCATCTTGCATGGTAATGACCCGATATTCATCATTCAAAGCAACATCTAAATGTTTAGGTTCAATGAGAGAAAGTAATGCACAATTACTATTCAAAGGTTTATGGGAACGAGTAGTTACCCCATCAGATAGATCACCTATGATTAGATCCTGAGGGTGACTAGAGACGAATCTTCAAGCTTTTGGAAGATCTTTTGGAGTATCCTCGTTCTTTTCTTCCTCATCATCTACTTGATGGTTGTTGACATCATTGCTTGATGTGATCTCTTGATGATCTTCATGGATAGTGAGCTTCTCGAGCTCCTTTTGAATACCTACATCTATGAAGATCTCATCTTCACATAAATTCTTTGAGATAACATCATTAGCTTCATCAAAGGTAACATGTACAACTTCTTCAATCAAGAGCGTTCTTCTATTGTATACTCGGTATACTTTCTTGTCACTAGAATATCCTAGAAATTGATCCCTGAATCCGATTTTTTGTCAAATTTACCAAGAGTTTTCTTTGATTTTTAAAACAAAACATTTCTTATAACCAAAAAATTTAAAATAGCTCACAACGGGTTTTTTTTTTTACAAAAAAGGAGTTCATAAGGAGTTTTGTTTAAAAAGAATCTTAATAAAACTCGATTCATGACAAAACAAGCTGTGTTAACAGCTTCAGTCCAAAAATATTGTGGTAAGTCGAATTCAATAATCATAGTTCTAGCAGTTTCTTGAAGAGTCCTATTTTTTCTTTCAACAACACCATTTTGTTGAGGGACTCTAACAACCAAAAATTCATGAAAAATACCGTTGTTATCACAAAATTCGGAAAAACCTCCAAATTTAAATTTGGCACCATCTTGTCACTTCTTTAACGAATGATATTTAAATTCAATAGATTTTGAATTTGGAAAATAATTTTACAAATTTTTCAAAAGCTTCATTTTTGTGAACAAGAAATAATACCCAAGTGTACCTAGAATAGTCATCTACAATAACAAAGGCATATTTGCAACCACCAAGACTAGAATGTTGAGTAGGTCCAAACAAGTCTAAATGCAACAATTCTAAAGGTTTATGAGTAGACGCAAAATTCTTTGGTTTAAAAGAAACTTTAACTTGTTTACCAAATTGGCATGCATCACAAATTTTAATTTTCAAAAATTTTAGTTTTGGAAAACCTCTTACCAAATCCTTCTTAGCAAGTTTTTCAATTAAATCCATATTAAAATGACAAAATCTTCTATGCCAAAGCCAAGGATCATCTATGGAAGCGGTAAGACATTTTACATTGCTATTGCTAATTTTATCAAGAGGAATCACATAAACATCATTTTGCCTAGTGCCCTTAAATAAAACAACTCTGGAATGATTTTTATCAAGGATAAGACATTCATGCTTGGTAAAAAACGTATATAAATTTTTATCACACAGTTGACTTACACTTAATAAATTGTAGTTCAAATTATCAACAAGAAGCACATTCTTTATCAAGGTTTCACCATTTTTACCTACATCACCAATGCCGATTGATTTTGCTTTATTGTTATCTCCAAATGTTACTTTTTCACTGTTTTTGGATTTGAGATTTGTGAAGAGAGAAGCATCACCGGTCATGTGCCTTCAACATCTACTATCTATGAACCACTTAGCATTGTTGGTGATGTAAAATACCTACAAAATAGATCAATTGATATCTTTTGGTACCCACATTTTCTTGGGTCCATTTGAGTTAGTGAAATTGCTATTAATCCATACGGCTTTCATTCCAAGTTTCTCATTTTTCTTGACATAACACATATTCTTGACATATCCATGTTGTTGGCAATATCTACAAATAATATTTTTATTTCCATATAAAGGATTTTGACTATTTTACAAAACATAAGTCATCCCTTCTAAACATCATAAATTTTTTGTCGATTAATGCATTTCTATTTCTTTTCAAATCAACAACATTTTCTCTCTTTCTAGTCAAGAGAACATTCAAATCATCCAATCTTTTCTTCAAGGAGGCTTGTTCTTCCTTGAACTTTGATTTCACATGCATTCTTTTCTTCAAGTCACTATTTTCTTGTGATAGCCTATTATTTTCATTCACAAGTTTAGAGTTAGCATTCAATAGAGCATTTGATTTCTTCACTAACTCCTTATTTCTAACATATGATTTCTTTAAGCTATCATGCAATTTTAAAATGAAAGCTTCAAGATCATTTTCATCATTTTCATCATTGGAGTCATAGTTAGAATTTACCTCATCATCTCCAATGGCCATAAAGGCCATTTGTGCCGACTCCATTTCTTCTTCAACTTCTCCTTGTGAATTGCAAGACTGTCTCTTATACACATCTAGATGTGTATAAGAGACAGGTGTCTTAGAATTCTTTTTCTTGGAAGGACACTCATTGCAAAGTGTCTGAGTTGACCGCATTCAGGAAGGACTTTTCATTTTGCTTCTTCATTTCTGGCTTAGTCTTTCCTTTGAAATTATTTGAATTTGTAGCTCCACCTCTTCTCATTCTCCGTTTGTTGATGTAATGTTTAAGAAATCCTTTGGTGATGAGTGCAAGATCTCCTTCATCAAGATCTTCGTCTTCTAGATTGATGGAGCCATTTTCATCCTCTTCTTGAGAGGTCTTTAGAGCAATGCTCCTTCTTGGTCTTGCTTCTTCATCATCCACCACTTTGGCCTTCAACTTCAATTCATAAGATGTAAGAGAATTGATTAGCGATTCAATAGGCATTGAATTTAAATTCTTGGCTTCCTCTATTACGATTGTTTTGGCATCCCATTCTTTGGATAGAGCAAATTAAGGTTCAAATAGGGCTTCAGGGATAAATTTTACAGTAACAGTTGGCTTCGAAGGCTCAAACATCCAAAGAAATGTCTATCTTCATTTTTAAATCAAATCAAATTATCTAACATTTTGCCTCAAAAATGTAATAAAGAAGTGTTTGGACTGCATTATAAGTGAATCTACACAATTATCTCCTAGTGCCAAAAAACTACAACATTGTAAATCTATTAGTCCTTAAAATTTAGAAATCATGTTAGGAAATATTAAGACTGACTACCCTACTCATGACAACTTATCTCAAAAATTATCAAGTAGAAAATCAAAGAAACATGTTATGCAATTCGTGAAAAAAATTTTCAAAAATTTGAAAAACTCTCAAATCAAAAGCTAAGATACAAATATAAAAGAAAAAATTGAACAAAATGAACAAATAAACTACCAAAAAAATATAAATTAAGAAAACTTCCCACCCCACACTTAGAAAATAGCATTGTCCCTAATGCAAAAATAAAGAGTAAAAAGGGTAAAAGGTAAGCTTCTTTGTCAATGAAGAACGTTGGTACCGTTTGTTTGGAAATAAATTCACCGGAGTGGAGATGGAAAACATCAATCACTAAAACCAAAAATAAAACATAAAAACATTTTAAAAAGTAAGAAACAAATAGACCAAGACACTAAATTATTTTCTAGCCAAGAAGAATATTCTAACCCCTTATGGGTATACAAACTAAAGTAATGACAGAAAACATAAAAAAGTACGATTAAATTAAAATGAAGGAAATAGGAAAAATTAAAACTATGATCAATCTTTATCATCTGGGGCCAATTCTCGAGGAAAAGAAGGAAAAGGTGGAAACATTGATAGACTTTCCTCGTGCTCCCTAGCCAATTGTCGAGCCTCCATTGTTTGTTGCCACATATGCTGGTACATAATATATGTATCAAACCTTTGCCGCATACGCTGTTGTTCATGTAATATCTGTTAGAGGAGCTCCTCTTGAGTTCTTGGTTCACCTTCACTCGCTTGTGGTTCAGAAGTAGAAACATGGGAGCGCGTCCCTCTCTTAGGTGGCTTAATAACCCCTTCCATAATGTCAAGTTCTTTCCCAGCCTTCAATTGTGCCTTAGCCGGATCCATAAGAACACCTATCCTTAAGCACAAAGCTATTATTAAATATGGATACCATAATCCAGACTGCTTTGTAGTCGCTGAATGGCACATCTTATTTTGAATTAACTGGCTGACATCTATAGATTTCCCAGTGGCAATATAGAATAACAATTTAGCACGTTCCACAGTAACATCTAAGAGATGACTTACAGGAAAAAACCGGGCACATATAAATTTAAACCAGATTTGCCATTTCGATTTGAGTTTATTAAAATCAAAATGTCAAGCTACGTCACCACCTGCTGTATATGTGCATTGTACCTCTCCATTGCATAAGATACTGGTAATTGTGTTAAGCTCCATATTGGCATCGTGAATCTCAGGCCACTCATTTCGTCGGACTCGGTTTAGTTTCAAAGTTTGAGTGATTGCCTCTGCCGATATGTCCACTTGCTATCCTCGCATGTATACCCGTTGGTCACTATACCTGAGCCAAATGAGAGTAGAATTCTCTTACCACTAGTAATACGACATCAATTGGGGTGGCAACGAAGTGGTTCCATCCATGTTGCCTTAGGGCTTGGTGAAGCACCAGTGATCTACATTGTGGTATATATATACCTTTTTCTTTAATTGATACCCGTTTTGATATGTGATTCTCATATTTCCTATGGGCCGCAAATGTTAGGAATTGGGCAGATACTACTGAGCTGGGGTTCTTCTTTTCTTGAGAATCTGAAACAATAATACGGGAACCTTGCCCTTCCCTGGGTCACGGGTACACCTCATACTTACAAAAATTAATTGTTAGAGTGAGCACAATTCCACACTCATGCAATTCTATAATTACACTTAATAACCCATCCTATTCACTCACAATTAAATCACAAGATTAGTGGTTGTTCTAAGTAACGCAATATCAATGGAGTTATCCAAGGCTGACTAATCAAAATATGAACAATATCACTATATAATTATGAAAGACGAACATGGGGAGATAATTGAAATGAAAATCGAAGCAATTATACCAAGCGTTTGAACCTATTCATTCATTGAGGGATTTTGACAAACACTTGGTGTGCATAATCTAAGAACTCCGTAATTTGAAAAAATAAAGATCTAGTTACTTAGTAGCAACCACCATACACCACTATGGATATCCAAAATACAATTCATAATCATAATTATGCTACACTACCATGTATTATATGTTTGAATATAAATGCAAAAACATAAACCCTTACAATTAGAAAATAATAAAATCACAAAGTAAAATAGGTGAAAAATGTCACATACCATCCTTATGGTCATATTATTCCATAATTGAAGTAATTCTAATGATAGGAATGTGAAATACCCATATAAAATTAATCCAAACATTTAAGCGAACACATGGTGTGCATAAAAATAATTCAACCTATTGAACAAAAATTCACATAAAAAATTACCCCACACAACATAAAGACTCAAATTCATGCATAATGTATAAAAATTAAACAACTTAGAATCAAATTAGCATAAAAAATGGCACCATTAATTGATATGCATAAAAGGAAGATGTGTATAAGAGAAATTCATACCCTTGATGATGTAGAAGTTGCATGGATGTGAAGACCTGGAATGATATAGGATGATTAATTTAATTGGGAAGTGTAGAATATGTAGGTAGAAGAAGTTTTTAGGAGAGGTTTGGTGAGAGAATTGAAAAATAGAAGAGAAAAATGACTTTTGATTTTGATACTCGAAGGTTAAATAACCCTTCTGCTCTTCGCGCCTGGATGCGAAGACCAGTAAGGTTACTTAACCTTTTTGGTTGTCGTGCCCAGAAGTGATGACCAGAATGTTCATTCGTCCAACTGCTAATTTTTCTTTTCAATTCAAAATTTTATAACACTCATTCTTTGACCCTAAGATGCACTTGTGTTCAACATTTTCTCCCAAAGTTAACATAATGTACACGTAAATGACACTAAAGCAAGAACAACGAAATGGAAAACATAAGAACAAAAAAACCAAAAAAAAAAACTACATGGGTTACCTCCGATGTAGCACCCTTTTTTATAGTTTTATGCTCGAAAGTTGAGCTAATTTGATAATGGTTGGCAAGATAAGCAACAAGGCAGGGTAGTCAATTTACTGTCTCAATTCACCCATCTGGCCATTCACCTTGAAATTGCCTTGACTTTCTTTGAGTTCTGCTGTACCATATGGGTGATGTTTTCCAATACACATTTTGATGATAACATAAACACTTAACTCTGTAAACAAGTTTTTGCAGGACTGTTATCTGTTTTACTAGAGACAGGGCTTTCGGAAGCACTGAAACGCAATAACTGGTGGTTCAACTACTTCTCGGTTTTTTTGCACCGTCCGAACAATTAGGAATTGTTGAAAATGGGATCCTACTGCATCTGTCTCTTACGAACATGACCGTCCAAAGCCTCTATCGGACGAAGGAACAGACGCATGCACGGACGTCCGAACGAAGCTCTTCAACAACTGTATAAAGATCGGACACTGTGTCGGACGCATCTTCAATAGCATCTCGGACGTCCGAAACAGCGTGTGCTACTTTTTGTGCATTTGTTATTTAGCCGTTAGGAAGTAGTTGCAACCACCAGCCATATTGCTTTTATAAATGGTTGCTTTGAAATTCAAAAAAAATCATCAAATACATTGCATACAAGCCTTAGAAAAGAGTAATTTGAGTACAAATTGACTATAGTGCCTTGTTGTATTAGTGTGCAGTTGTGAGTACAATTCAACTTTGAGTGGAGTGAAAATCTTGTATGAAAGGGTGGTTGAAAGTAAGATTCTTGGCTCAACTAAAAGAGTTTTAGTGTGAGCAAGAACTTCCCAACTTTGTAAAGATTATTGGCTCACCAAGTGTGTGAAGCATTCTAGTGATTGAATACTTCAAGCTTGCTAGCTTGGAAGTATTTGTTGTTTAATTTTTCTCTCTTTACCCTACTGTTCTATTTATTTTATTATATCAGCATTTAATTTCAAAATCTCAATATTTCTGAAAGTATATTTTTTAAGAAAGGTTCCTAATTCACCCCCCCTCTTAGGTTGCTTTGGGACCAACAATCCTTATTTTGATGATGACATAAACACTTAACTCTGTAAACAAGTTTTTGCAGGATCAGTATCTGCTTTTGCCGCCGAGACAGGCTTTCAAAGCATCAAACGTCCGAACTAGGTCAAAACTTCTCGGACGCATTGCACCGTCCGAACAATTAGGCAGAAAGAAATGGATCCTACTGCTTCTCTTTTCGGACGAACATGACCGTCTGAAACCTCTATTGGACGAAGGAACGGACGCATGCACGGACGTCCGAACGAAGCTCTTCAACAACTGTATAAAGATCGGACGCTGTGTCGGACGCATCCAATATATCTCGGACGTCCGAAACCCCAACGGCTACTTTTTGTGCAATTATTATTTAGCTGTTAGGAAGTAGTTGCAACCACCATTTATTGCTCTTATAAATGGTTTCTTTGACATTCAGAAAAATCATCTAATACATTGAATACAAGCCTTAGAAAAGAGTAATGTATTTGAGTACAAATTGAATATAGTGCCTTGTTGTATTAGTGTGCAGTTGTGAGTACAATTCAACTTTGAGTGGAGTGATAATCTTGTATGAAAGTGTGGTTGAAAGTAAGATTCTTGGCTCAACTAAAAGAGTTTTAGTGTGAGCAAGAACTTCCCAACTTTGTAAAGATTATTGGCTTACTAAGTGTGTGAAGCATTCTAATGATTGAATATTTCAAGCTTGCTAGCTTGGAAGTATTGGTTGTTTAATTTCTCTCTTTACCCTACTGTTCTATTGATTTTATTATATCAGCATTTAATTTGAAAATCTCAATATTTCTGAAAGTATATTTTTTAAGAAACCTAATTCACCCCCCCTCTTAGGTTGCTTTGGGATCAACAATCCTTATTTTGATGATGACATAAACACTTAACTCTGTAAATAAGTTTTTGCAGGACTGTTATCTATTTTCCTAGGGACAGGGCTTTCGGACGCACTGAAAAGTCCGAACTAGGTCAAAACTTCTCGGATTTGCATTGCACCGTCCGAACAATTAGGCAGAAAGAAATGGGATCCTAGTGCTTCTCTTTTCGAATGAACATGACCTTCCGGAGCCTCTATCGGACGAAGGAACGGACGTCCGAACGAAGCTCTTCAACAACTGTATAAAGATCGGACGCTGTGTCGGACGCATCCAATATATCTCGGATGTTCGAAACCCCAACGGCTACTTTTTGTGCATTTATTATTTAGCCGTTAAAAAGTAGTTGCAACCACCATTTATTGCTCTTATAAATGGTTGCTTTGACATTCAGAAAAAATCATCTAATGCATTGAATACAAGTTTTAGAAAAGAGTAATTTGAGTACAAATTGACTATAGTGCCTTGTTGTATTTGTGTGCAGTTGTGAGTACAATTCAACTTTTAGTGGAGTGATAATCTTGTATGAAAGTGTGGTTGAAAGTAAGATTCTTGGCCCAACTAAATGAGTTAGAGTGTGAGCAAGAACTTCCAACTTTGTAAAGATTATTGGCTCCACCAAGTGCGTGAAGCATTCTAGTGATTGAATACTTCAAACTTGCTAGCTTGGAAGTATTGGTTGTTTAATTTTTCTCTCTTTACCCTACTGTTCTATTGATTTTATTATATCAGCATTTAATTTGAAAATCTCAATATTTCTGAAAGTATATTTTTTAAGAAACCTAATTCAACCCCCCTTCTTAGGTTGCTTTTGGGACCAACAATCCTTATTTTGATGATGACATAAACACTTAACTCTGTAAACAAGTTTTTGCAGGACTGTTATTTGTTTTGCTAGAGACAGGGCTTTCGGACGCACTGAAATGTCCGAACTAGGTCAACATTTCTCGGACGTATTGCACCGTCAGAACAATTAGGCAGAAAGAAATGGGATCCTACTGCTTCTCTTTTCGGACGAACATGACCGTCCGAAGCCTCTATCGAATGAAGGAACGGACGCAGCACGGACGTCCGAACGAAGCTCTTCAACAACTGTATAAAGATCGGACGCTATGTTGGACGCATTCACAATATATCTCGGACGTCTTCAAACCCCAACGGCTACTTTTGTGCCTTTATTATTTAACCGTTAGGAAGTAGTTGCAACCACCATTTATTGCTGTTATAAATGGTTGCTTTGACATTCAGAAAAAATCATCCAGTACATTGAATACAAGCCTTAGAAAAGTGTAATTTGAGTATAAATTGACTATAGTGCCTTGTTGTATTAGTGTGCAGTTGTGAGTACAATTCAACTTTGAGTGACGTGATAATCTTGTATGAAAGTGTGGTTAAAAGTAAGATTCTTGGCTCAACTAAAAGAGTTTTAGTGTGAGCAAGAACTTCCCAACTTTGTAAAGATTATTGGCTCACCAAGTGTGTGAAGAATTCTGGTGATTGAATACTTCAAGCTTGCTAGCTTGGAAGTATTGGTTGTTTAATTTTTCTCTCTTTACCCTACTGTTCTATTGATTTTATTATATCAGCATTTAATTTAAAAATCTCAATATTTCTGAAAATATATTTTTTAAGAACGAACCTAATTCACCCTCCCTCTTAGGTTGCTTTGAAACCAACAATCCTTATTTTGATGATGACATAAACACTTAACTCTGTAAACAAGTTTTTGCCGGACTGTTATCTGTTTTGCTAAAGACAGGGCTTTTGGACGTACTGAAACATCCGAACTGCGTCAAAACTTCTCGGACGGATTGCACCGTCCGAACAATTAGGCAGAAAGAAATGGGATCCTACAGCTTCTCTTTTCGGACGAACATGATCGTCCGAAGCCTTTATCGGACGAAAGAACGGACACATGCAAGGACTTCTGAACGATGCTCTTCAACAACTGTATAAAGATCGGACGCTGTGTCGGACGGATCCAATATATCTCGGACGTCCGAAACCCCAACGGCTACTTTTTGTGCATTTATTATTTAGCCGTTAGGAAGTAGTTGTAACCACCTTTTATTGCTCTTATAAATGGTTGCTTTGACATTCAGAAAAAATCATCTAATATATTGAATACAAGCCTTAGAAAAGAGTAATCATTGAGTACAAATTGACTATAGTGCCTTGTTGTATTAGTGTGCAGTTGTGAATCCAATTCAACTTTGAGTGGAGTGAAAATCTTGTATGAAAGTGTGGTTGAAAGTAAGATTCTTGGCTCAACTAAAAGAGTTTTAGTGTGAGCAAGAACTTCCCAACTTTGTAAAGATTATTGGCTCATCAAGTGTGTGAATAATTCTGGTGATTGAATACTTCAAGCTTGCTAGCTTGGAAGTATTGGTTGTTTAATTTTTCTCGCTTTACCCTACTGTTCTATTGATTTTATTATATCAGCATTTAATTTGAAAATCTCAATATTTCTGAAAGTATATTTTTTAAGAAACCTAATTCACCCCCCTCTTAGGTTGCTTTGGGACCAACAATCCTTATTTTGATGATGACATAAACACTTAACTCTGTAAACAAGTTTTTGCAGGACTGTTATCTGTTTTGCTAGAGACAGGGCTTTCGGAAGCACTGAAACGTCCGAACTAGGTCAAAACTTCTCGCTCTTATGACGCATTGCATCGTCGGAACAATTAGGCAGAAAGAAATGGGATCCAACTGCTTCTTTTTTCGGATGAACATGACCGTCCGAAGCCTCTATCGAACGAAGGAACGGACGCATGCACGGACGTCCGAACGAAGCTCTTCAACAACTGTATAAAGATCGGACGCTATGTTGGACGCATCCAATATATCTCGGACGTCTGAAACCCCAACGGCTACTTTTGTGCCTTTATTATTTAGCCGTTAGGAAGTAGTTGCAACCACCATTTATTGCTCTTATAAATGGTTACTTTGACATTCAGAAAAAATCATCCAGTACATTGAATACAAGCCTTAGAAAAGTGTAATTTGAGTATAAATTGACTATAGTGCCTTGTTGTATTAGTGTGCAGTTGTGAGTACAATTCAACTTTGAGTGAAGTGATAATCTTGTATGAATGTGTGGTTAAAAGTAAGATTCATGGCTCAACTAAAAGAGTTTTAGTGTGAGCAAGAACTTCCCAACTTTGTAATAAAGATTATTTCACCAAGTGTGTGAAGAATTCTGGTGATTGAATACTTCAAGCTTGCTAGCTTGGAAGTATTGGTTGTTTAATTTTTCTCTTTACCCTACTGTTCTATTGATTTTATTATATCAGCATTTAATTTGAAAATCTCAATATTTCTGAAAGTATATTTTTTAAGAAACCTAATTCACCCCCCCTCTTAGGTTGCTTTGGGACCAACAATCCTTATTTTGATGATGACATAAACACTTAACTCTGTAAACAAGTTTTTGCAGGACTGTTATCTGTTTTGCTAGAGACAGGGCTTTCGGAAGCACTGAAACGTCCGAACTAGGTCAAAACTTCTCGGACGTATTGCACCGTCCGAACAATTAGGCAGAAAGAAATGGGATTCTACTGCTTCTCTTTTCGGACGAACATGACTGTCCGAAGCCTCTATCGAATGAAGGAACGGACGCATGCACGGACGTCCGAACGAAGCTCTTCAACAACTGTATAAAGATCGGACGCTATATCATCATGGACGCATCCAATATATCTCGGACGTCCGAAACCCCAACGGCTACTTTTTGTGCCTTTATTATTTAGCCGTTAGGAAGTAGTTGCAACCACCATTTATTGCTCTTATAAATGGTTACTTTGACATTCAGAAAAAATCATCCACTACATTGAATACAAGCCTTAGAAAAGTGTAATTTGAGTATAAATTGACTATAGTGCCATGTTGTATTAGTGTGCAGTTGTGAGTACAATTCAACTTTGAGTGGAGTGATAATCTTGTATGAAAGTGTGGTTGAAAGTAAGATTCTTGGCTCAACTAAAAGAGTTTTAATGTGAGCAAGAACTTCCCAACTTTGTAAAGATTATTGGCTCACCAAGTGTGTGAAGCATTCTAGTGATTGAATACTTCAAGCTTGCTAGCTTGGAAGTATTGGTTGTTTAATTTTTCTCTCTTTACCCTATTGTTCTATTGATTTTATTATATCAGAATTTAATTTGAAAATCTCAATATTTCTGAAAGTATTATTTTTTAAGAAACCTAATTCACCCCCTCTCTTATGTTGCTTTGGGACCAACAATGGGAATATTTGCACTATTTCAAACGGGCCGCTCCATCTTGACTACAATTTCCTGAGAAACAACTTGAGCCTTGAATGGTATAATAAACCATGTCCCCGGCCTTTAAATTCAACTCCAAGTTGTGTTTCTTATGCCACAACTTAGTCTTTTCCTTATACAATCTAGAATTTTATTGGCTTCTCTTAGGAGCTCGTCTAATTCATTTAAATTGAGAAACCTCTTCTCACCGGCTTCCTCAAATCATAATTGAGAGTTTAGATCGCCTGATATGCCTTGTGCTCAATTTCAACCAGAAGATGACATGTTTTGCCATAAACCAATTGGTAAGGTGATATACCAATTGGGGTCTTGAAGGCGGTCCTATATGCCCAAAGTGCATCGTCTTGCTTCTTGGATGAATCCTTTCTCGACGAGTTATGGTTTTTTCTAATATGCGCTTCAACTCCTGCAATTTGAAACTTCTACTTGCCCAGAAGTTTACGAGTGGTATGGTAGGGCAATTTCGTGGGTGACTCTATATTTAGATAAGACGGATTCGAATAAAGAATTTCTAAAATGTGATCTTCTGTCACTTGTAATAGCCCGCAGAACACCAAATCGTAAGAAAATATATTTCCTCACAAAATTTGCCACTACTCTTGTATCATTCGTTGATAGTGCCACAGCTTCAACCAACTTGGACACATAATCTACCGCCACAAGGATATATTTATTACTATACGATGATGGAAAAGGGCTCATAAAATCAATACCCCAGACGTCAAAAATCTCGCAAACTAGAATGTTTTGCAATGACATTTCTTCTTTCTGGAGAAATTTGCCACTACTCTTGCATCACAGAACATTGTCGGCTAAAACAATCCACTTTGTAGCACCTTTGCAGCCATCCTTTGTGAGTCGTGATGTCCCTCTACTTGTGAAAAGTGGCAATGAAATAACACACTTTGCACCTCACACTTTCAGGAATGCACCGCCGGATTACTTGATCCTTGCACCGACGATAGAGGTAAGGGTCATCCCAAATATAGTACTTCATTTTCGAAAGAAATTTCTTTCTTTGATTTACATCCATGGTGGACGGAATGATCTTGGCGATCAAGAAATTGACAATATTCACATACCAAGGTGCCCTGTCCTCCATTCTCATCAAATATTCTTCCAGAAATGTCTCATTTATGGACAATTCATCACCTTTTCTTGCTATAGGTCCTTCAAGTTGTGAAAGGTGATCTGCCATAGTATTCTTGGCTCATTTATTGTCCTCCACCTCCCAGTCAAATTCCTGCAATAGTAAAATCCATCGAATAAGTATAGGTTTAGCATCATTTTTAATGAATAGGTATTTAAGGGCTAAAGGATCAGTATGAACTATCACCTTATTACCTATCAAATATGACCTAAACTTATCAAATGCAAAAACCATTGCCAACAATTCCCTTTTTGTGGTGGAATAATTTATTTTGGTTTCATTAAGGCTTCAGCTAGCATAACACACAACATGCAAGACTTTTTCTTTCTTCTGACACAATGCCATACCTACGGCATAGTCGCTTGCATCACACGTTAATTCGAAAGATAAATTCTAATTTGGTGCGACTATCACGAGTGTGGTAATCAATGCTTCTTTTAACTTATTAAATGTAGACAAACATTTATTATAAAAAATAAAATCACATATTTTTGCAATAAAGCACATAAAAGGTAAGATATCAAATAAAAATTTTTAATGAAATGTCGGTAAAAACTTGTTTGACCAAGAAAACTCCTCACTCTCTTCACATTTGATGGGGTGGTAATGTCTCTTATACACATCTACTTTTGTCTAAGAGAATGGCCTTAGATGAAATACGATGTCACTAAAACAATTGCTTCCGAACCATAAAATGACACTTTTTTCAGTTAAGTGACAAGTTTGAAGACTTAACATCTTTCTAACAAACAGCAAGATTACTGGAACATAAAACAAATTAAAGAGTCACCAAACACACTAAAATCATCCATAAAGGCTTCAATAAATCTCTTAATCATATCATGGAATATATCAAACATACATCTCTGAAAAGTATTAGGAGTATTACATAAATCAAAAGGCGTGCACCTATATGCAAATGTACCATATAGACAAGTAAAAGAGTTTTTCTCTTGATCTTCAGGGGCTATTGCAATTTGAAAATACCCTAAATAACCATTGAGAGATCAATAAAATGCTTGTCCAGACAATATTTTGAGCGTTTGATCGATGAATGGTAAAAGAAAATGGTTTTTCCTAGTGGCTTCATTAAGTTTTCTATAGTCGATACACATCCGCCACCTTGTCACTAATCTAGAGGGAATTAATTCATTCTTTTCATTTATGACCATAGTCATCCCCTATTTTGTTTTGGCATTACTTGCTATGAGCTAACCTACTCACGATCATTGAATTTATATAGAGGTATTAAACTAACTTTAAAACCTCTAGATGTAGAAAAGTTAAAACATAAAGTTGCATTTAATAGCCTTTCTCTTATACACATCTAGATGTATATAAATCACACAATAGTTAAGTGTAGATATACATGCAAACAGTAAAAATTATTCCTTTTATATGATCTATGCTCCATGTAATGGTTCCACGATGCTTCTTTAACACAAGGATTAATTTGCCCATTTCAATTTTTGAAAGGAAAGCATTTATAATGACTGCATATGTATTATTCTCTCATAGAAAAACATATTTAATATGACAAGTTAGTGGTTTGAGTTCAACCTTGGAGGGGTTTGTTGGTCGGATACCCCACTTTACCTTTATTCCTAAGCTTGCTCCCCTCAATTGCCCTTTCTATCTTGTCATCTATCATGCTCTCTTTGTTGCTAGCTTCCATCTCTTCTTTATGGATATTGTTTGTGTCTTCAGTCTCTTCTTTTAGGTATTCCCTAAAAAAATCATTAACCAAATCATCAATGATATCTATACTCATGACGTCATTATATTCAGCTGGAAATTTAAAAGAATCAAAAACATTAAAAGAAACAATATAATCATTGACTCTAAATTGCAGGTATAATATTCCAACTTGGACATCAATGATGGCTCATCCGGTGGCCAAGAAAGGTCTTTCTAATATGAGCGGGGTTCACATCTTCTTGAATTTCAAGCATGATGAAATCCGCCGGTAGAAACACTTTCCTAACTTTGACAATAAGATCTTCCACTACTCCTACCGGTTGCCTTGCATTTCTATCTGCTAATTGGAGAGTGACGTTTGTTGGCTTCAATCCTCTTCCATTCAACCTCTTAAAAGTGAAATGAGGCGTGAGGTTGATAGAAGCTCCCAAATCACATAGAGATCGATGGAATGTCACACTTCCAATTTCACATGGAATTGAGAACGAGCCAGGGTCCTTGAGCTTAGGGGGAAGATTCCTTTGAATGATGGTACTACACCCTTCATTCAAGCACAAAATTTCGTCCTCCATCAATCTCTTCTTGCTAGACAATATCTACATTTCATAAATTTAGCATAACTGGACATACTTTCAATTGCTTCAATAAATGGAAGGTTAATCTCAATTTTCTTAAAAATTTCCAAAAACTTCCTAAATTTTTCATTTTTTTATCCTCTTTCAGTCTTTGGGAAAAAGGAACACTTACCTGCTTACCTGCAGATGCCGAATGATCCTCGGGCTTACCTTGTTGGTTAAGAGCTTTTGATGGTTTTTGATTCTCTTCCTTGCTCTTTGATATGTCTTCTTTTCCTTTGCACCATTCTCCCATCTTGTTCGACTCATCATCCCAACTTTCTTTGGCTCTAGTGTTTTTCCACTCCTTAATGTGACCGCTTGAACATGTTCCCTCCCTTGGTTATTATCCCGTAGGTTAGGAATTGTATCACGTAGTAATGTTCCCACTGGTTGCTTATTGTTTTGGCGAGCTATCTACCCTAATTGTTTCTCAAGATTTCTTGTGGTAGCTCACAGATTCTCATACTCCCTTTGCAATCTCTCAAAATTGTCCCTTCTAAAATTATCATTATTGGATGTCTCATGATTCACATGTGTAGGATAATTTGGATTTTGAAGTGGCGGTCTTAGTTGTGGAGGCTGGTATGAGTTGTTTTGATAAAGTGCAAAATTCTGGGGATTCCTTTGATGTGGTGGTAAATATGGTCTAGATGAGGATGGTTGATTGGACAAATTTTGCTGAGGTGTATTTGATTGAAATGACGTATTTTGAACATTTGCTTGGTTTGACCAGGAAAAATTAGGATGGTTTTGCCAAGCCGGGTTATATGTGTTTCCATAATTGGTGGACTGATTTCATGAGATAGGATTGTGAGTAGAAATACATTGAATCTACTCACCTTGCATCACTAATGTTTCATAACAACCATTTTGGTGATTTCCTCCACAGAAATCACAATTCAAGATCCATTGGTTTGTCAAACCTATGCAGTTCACCAAGCTCCTTTCCATATTCTCTATTGCCTTTGTCAAGTTTGTAATGGCACACATCATCATGATCTACTAAAACAAGAAAGATTGATAGCTAGGCATACCTCCTACTTAGACGTTAGGTTAATTCACTTGTGGTTGTTGTTGTCCAACTGAAGGAGTTATGGCAACATGATAGTAATGGGTAGATGCCATTCTTTCCAACAATTCTTATACTTCCTCCGGAGTCCTATAGGGGAAGGAACCTTCCACAGTTACATCAACTATTAGTCTCGTCTCTGAAAATAGTCTACTATATAAGGTTTGGACTTGTATACAACATATTGTGGTCTTTCCTCAACAATTCCTCGTCGCGGTTCCATGCTTCACCTAAGCTTTCTCCTATGATTAGTCTGAATGATGTGATCTCGTTTTGGAGTTTAGCGGTTCTAGCCAGTGGAAAGTGTTTGGCTAGAAATTCTTGAGCGAGTTGGTCCCATGTTATGAAAGTGCCTTGTCGATGTGATTGCATCAAAGACCTTACTCTATCATGTAAGGAAAAAGGGTATGCTCTCATCTGGAGCTACGATCGGGGTGGACTCCATTGTACTGGAATGTATTAATGACCTCCTGAAATATGATTAAATGCTAATATGATTCTTCATTTGGTCCTCCTGCAAACATAGCATGTGTTTGGAGCATTTGTATAAGTACAGGCTTGATTTCTAAGTTATTTGCTTGCATGGGCAACCGAATAATGCTAGAACTCACCCCCTGGAAATTAAGTATTGTATAATCTCTAAGATGTCGGGGGTTAGCATTACCATTAACCAAGTTGCCATTGTTACCTGCAACCTCCTATTGTTCATTAATAGCACGGTTTGGATTCTCTATTACATTGTTACCTCTGTTTGAATCTCGTCATCTATGAGTTATGGGTTTAATTTTTAGTTTAATTTTTAGCATCGATAACAGATGTTCTAACCATACATACTATGCACATAAAGTGGAACATTCGTCAATTAATTCTTTTTACACTACTAAAAATTTGAGCAATGTAGGATGAATCTATGAGTTATGGGTGCATGGTGGCTATCAGTAAAATTTAGAATTGGCAGTGCAAAGCAAGAATGTATTAGAAGTTAGGGGTTGTAAAGTGGAATTAGTCATTACTACTTCTACTGATGCAATTCGCCCTTAAACAAGTGCATGGTGTGCACTTACTCAACATCCATTAACTTTGGTGGCGGGTATTAAAAATTGAGCTGAAATGGGATAAATCTAAGAGTTCAAGGTGTAATATGTCCAAAAAATAAGTGTAAGGAAGCAAAATGAGAATCGAGTTCAAGTTAAGGAATGCAACATAGACTAAGGCTAGCAATTTAAATTACTATTTTTAGGTAAAATATAAGGTTTTATTGATATGTCAAATAATGGTTACAATACAATACTACCTGAGAATCCAGGTAAACAACAAAACCTATAAGACTATCAATAAAAAATTTTAGAACAAGTACACAATAATTTTGGAAAATAGTTTGGGTTCCGATCAATACTTAACTCCCAATCTCCTTGGTTGGTGGAATCTTTCTCCAACCTGCCATTCATCACAATTTTAATCTCTTGCACAATCTGCTCAACCAGAATATTAGCAGGAATAGTTTTCCCCTTAAATATCCACTGATTCATTTCCTTCGACACAAAGTATATGACAACCCCCAAAGCAAGTTTCCTCAGTTCCAACGAAGTTGTTGGAGTTGAGGTGCTGGCTAACCAGTTTTAGTTCTTCGCTCCAATCATTCTTACCCTTTTACAAGAGATAGTGTGCGCAACAAAATATTTCGAGTCTATAAAAATTGAACAAACAAGAAATATAGTGATAAAAATATGAATATATGAATATATGAAATAAAGGATTACAATCTCTAGGATATTCTCAATATGTGGAGAAAATTCCTTCGATTCTTTACTTCAGACACGATCCGAGGGCTTCACAGCTTATTCCCGAACCAAATATTGAATTCTTCAAGTCTTGATATGGGAGACCTGAAGAATATGGAAGATTTGAAGAGAAAATTTGAAGACTCAGAGCTTCTACAGCTTTCAGACTTCAGAAATTATGTGTGAATATGTATATGTGTGTCTGTGTCTCTGAGGGATGACTCCTCCCTATTTTCTGAGAGATGACCCATATTTATACATGTATGGGAGGGGAGCAAGGTAGAAGACTTGTAGTACATGTGTAACTTCTTACTTGCATACCAAGAAACAAATTCTTATCTTTTTACACATATAAGAGATATTAATACATAAGGACTGTACTACTTTGATACAACCTCCTTATTTTAATTTATTAAACAAAGAGATCTGTACTAGAGTGCATATATCCTTACATGTCAAGTCTTGTAGACATGTGACACATGGCACAATTTAATTGGAAGAGCGACACAAATTCATTTGATTGGTCGAACCACCTCATCTTGACATGTGGAATAATATAATTGGTTTTAAATTAACTAATATTCCAAAATATATATGACATATGGCATTATTTAATTGGACCATAAATATCCAATTAAATTTATTTATAGACAAATGATAATTTTAATTAAAATAAAATTTCAGTACATTGTCTACAAATGCCCCCTCGAAACTTGTTTGCGAACGCCGACCTTCGAATTGTGGCTTGAGCGGATAAGTCTCGATATTCTTTGGACTTCATCAAAATATTTCAAAATTAATGTTAAATAAAACCATAAGCAAATGTATGCCACCCAAATAAATTCAACGAATGGAATTTTTCAATTTTTATTGTCTTAGCTTTCGAATTCCGAACCTAAAGACTTGAACCAATGCATGCACACCTTGATCTCCAAATTGCATGAAACGAGTGAATTCATATATGAAAGGACTCCATTGCTTAAAGACCAATTATTGGAATAGGATACGGACTATAATTACAAAAGATTTAGGTGTTTCGAGACTTGAATTAGAACCTTCCACTGCCGCTAAAATTTGCATGGAATTAGAAGTTGGCCTTATTCAATCACAAATAAAATTTCAGGTCAACCCAAATCAAAAAGCCACATAGCTGAACTTCGTCATTTGAAAAATTTCAACAGCTAGAATATTTTGCCGCCTTGAATTCCACATCCAATTAGGGAACTTATGTAAAGCCTATCTTATAAATTGACTAGAATTCTGTCTCATCCTCATTTACCTTACCCGACGAATTTCGAAAGTTAGAGTTAATTCCACATAACTAACTCAAAAATATCAAAACTCCTGAAATTAGGAAATAAAGGAGCTAACGGATTTATCTCCTTTTTTTTTTTGCTGCATGAACTCCCGAAACCAATTCCTCATCGACTTGAGTCCAATCATTTGCATAAAGAACCAAATTCATTCCTCAATAAATCAAACCAAAGGAGAGATTCATGCATAAAAGAAAACCAACTCCTTCATAGATATAAATTCTAATAAGCCACTTTAAGTGAGGAGATTTCAATTCTAATCCCACAAGATATCTGATAACCTATTCTTGTTTGAATTGAACTTAGCTCGACATAATCCGAATCCACTTGTTAATCGGAAGCTTGTGCATAACTTTACTCTAAAGGAAACCAATTCAATCAGGACATCACTTGCTTTCATCCTAATTTATTAGATTTGAAAGATGCCAAACCCCTATAAATTAAACCATAAACCAGCCTTGGACACACGTTGTTCTCCAATGCAAGAGATAGGACAAATCCAACCTTTTCAGATTGCTTGCAGAATTGTCGATTTTCGGCACAACTAGAAGGAAGCACCCCAATTTCTATCTTGCAAGCAGTGCTGATCTGTCTTCGTAGCCTTTGCTTGAATTTCATCCCTGCGGTTGTTAAATTTGTCGTAGCTGCTATTGCCCTGCCAACGTTGCCGGTGTTATTTTGCCGCCGCTTGTTGCGCTTTGCCGCCGCGTTGCTGCTGCGCTTTTGCCGCCGCCGCCTTGCCGTGCGCTTGCCGCTGCTTTTGCTACCGCGTTGCCGCCGCCATTTTGCTGCGCGCCGCCGCCGCTTTGCCGCCGCTGCATCGCCGCTTTTGCCGCCGCCGCCGCCGCCGCTTTGCCGCCGCCGCTGCCGCTGCTTTTGCCGCCGCCATCGAATCGCCGCCGTGTCCATTACTATTGCAACTACGTTGCCGGTATCGTTGATTTCTTTTTCTTTTTTTTTCTTTTTTTTTTAGTTCACTACCATTGAGGCGCCCGTGGAAGGAGTTGGAGACCATTTATTCAGTAATCAAGACATTATCATCAATGAGACGAATATGGATAGAGAATTGCATGAGAATGTTACTAGCAATCCAAGTATGCGTGAATCCATAACTGAAGAGCCGGCAGAAGATTATGCTCCATCACAGATACCATTGAATCACCATGGAAGTCTCCACAAGCAAGTTAGAACAGCAATTTTTGAATTTCATGGCCGCAAGGTGATAAAATCATGCCAATGAAAATATATACATCAAGCCTGTGGGAAAAACTTTGCAATAATATCTCAAACACTTCCGTAGACCAAATCTCTTCTTTGGAGGAATGTATCAATGAGGTAGTTGAAGAAATAACAAGGATAGATTCTTCAATTGCCCTTCTTCTTAAGAGACTCTTTAGCAGCCTTGCTCACGAAGGCCAAGAAGTATGACTCTTCAAGAGCTTTAGCATCGGAGAAGATTTCAAGAGAAGCATATGCAGAATTTCTCCAAGCCAAATGCACACCTTTCAGAAGTCAAAGCAATGAAGGAAAAGGTAACCAACCATCTACAAAGTCTTCAAGGAAAGCGGGAATCTTTTTGACAAATGAAGACGCTAGGGAGCTTGAGAAGATGAGCAACATCCTTGAAGCAAGCAAGATAGCCGTAGTGGACCTCAAGTTTGATATTTGAATCATATCAAATCCCTTTTTTTATTCTTTTCCTTAAACTTCATTTGTTTGGAAACTTTTCTTTCAATAATAAAGACATTAATTACTCAAATTTCCTTATCTTGCAATTTTTTTATTTTTTATTATTATATATATTTTTTTTTTCAAAACAAGTAAAGTAACTAACATCTATGAAAATACTGTTTCCATCATATTTTTCTTTAAGGAAAATGAGTTGGTTTCTTATACACATCTAGAACTTAGAAGTTGCCCTCAGCTGCCTACGTATCCCAAAAGGTTAATCAAGTCACACGTAGTTCCTTTTTTTTGTGGAAAAATATGGGGGTTTTGGGTTCACAGTTTAACCTCTTGCGAGCCAGGAGTATCTATTTGTTTACCACCTTAGACTTGGTGGAGTGTTTCAGCAGTTTAACCACATACTACACTATTGGTGGTTGCCGTCCATGTTTTAGCTCATGCGGGCCAGGAGCAACATGCAGTTTAGGCTCATGCGTCAAGGAGCATCTAAATCATGCGTAATATCGCTTCAACTATTTGCCATTGATGGGGCCAATCCTTAATCCATCTTCAGCGATCAATTTGTACGAGCCATCTGTCTTGTATAGACTTCTTGGACAACATAAGGGCCATCCCATTTTGAGACAAACTTCCTTTGACCTCCATGTGCAAGGATGATTGGTCTTCGAACAGCAAGGACGGTATCGCCAATTTGAAAAGAGCGTAGCTGAACTCGTTTATTGAATGCTTTAGAAAGGCGAGCTTGGTAACACTCAAGTCGTTGCTGAGCTTCCAACATTTTCTCATCAAGTGCTTCCAACTCTTCAAGACGAAGGCGAGCATTGTCTTCTTCATTAAGTCCTTCTTGTACAGCAATCCTTAAAGAAGGTATTTGACATTCGAGTGGAAGAACTGCTTCGTCACCGTAGACAAGTGCGTATGGAGTTACTTGAGTAGGAGTTCGAAAAGTTGTCCTATATGCCTAAAGAGCCTCACCAATCCTTTGATGCCAATCTCTTTTTGACTTGTCAATAACTTTTTTTAGCAAATTGCATAGAGTTTTGTTAAAAGCTTCAGCAAGTCCATTTGCAGGAGTCATAGCATCTGTGTAGAAGAATTATGTTGCTTAAAGCTGAACTTCTCGCAAAGCATGTTCATTCTAGCATTGCAGAAAGGTTTTCCATTATCAGTGATGATATATCGTGGAACCCCGTATCGATAGATAATGTTTATGCGAATAAAATCGACCACATTTTCTTTCTTTACCTCTCTTAGTGCAATTGCTTCAGCCCACTTCGAAAAATAATCAGTTGCAGCTAGGATAAAGATATGTCCACCAGAAGACTTTGGCAGTGGTCCTATGGGATGACTAAGAGCCAAGCATCAAATGGCCAAGAAGAAATAGTAGGATGTAACTGTTCTGGTACACATGAATGAAATTGGCATGAAACTGACAAGCTTGACATCTTCTTACATAGTCTATGCAATCCTTCACTATGGTCGGCCAATAGTACCCCATTCTTTTAATGCAGAAGTGTAACTTAGGGCCGGATACATGAGCAATACATATTCCTGAGTGAGCCTCTTCCATTGCTTGCATAGCTTCATCCTCACCGAGACATCGCAGGAAAACTCCATCAAACGATCGCCGATAAAGAATGTCCTTATAGCAGATGAAGCGAGGTGCACGACGACGAATTTCTGTTCTTGTTTTTGCGTCATCAGGTAACTTTTCATAACTGAGATAATCAATTATTGGTTGTCGCCAATCTTCCTTCTCCACTTCATAAATAGAAACCACGTGAGTATTTTCCTCTTTCACATCGTCTCCTTCTTCAAAATGAGGAGGCACAATCCAACTTTGACATATGGGGACTTGAACTTGTTGATTAGGCAAGATGAGCATCGAAGCTAATTTTGCTAAAGAGTCAGCTTGTCGATTGTCCCTCCTTGGAACATGCTCTATAGTCACATCACCTAGCCACCCCATTAGTTGCCTAGCATAATTATAATATCACCAAAAACTCAGTTTCCGACTTCATATTTGCCAAGGAGTGACTGACTATTAACTTGGAATCTCCAAAAACTCTAAGTTGTAGTTGCTTCATATCAACCGCCTATTTCGAGACCAAGGATAAGTGCTTGATACTCAGCGACATTATTTGAACATTGATGTGTTAAAGTGAATGAATATGGCAACATATCTCCTTCAGGAGTGATGAATATTACTCCAGCTCCAGCGCCCTCTTGATGTGCGGCACCGTCAAAATACATTGTCCAAGGCGGAAGAACTTTGACCACTCTTACAAACATCTTCATCTATCAGTTTTATCAATCAATTCCCAGGTCAGCTGGTAGAGGGATGATCTCCAAGAAGTCAGCCAACACTTGTCCTTTGACAGCCTTCGCAGGAAGGTAAACAATTTCAAATTGTTGAATTTGAAGGTACCACCTTGCAAGACGATCTGACAGCACAAGCTTAGTCATAACATACTTGATGGGATTTGCCTTGGATATCAAACGGATAGTATGAGCTTGAAAGTAGTGCTTTAACTTTTGAATGGCAAATATGAGAGCCAAGCACAACTTCTCAATCGGCGTATAATTTAACTCATTTGGTGTCATCATAGAAGGAATATGTTTGAGTGCTTTTGAAAGCATTACTACATGCTTTATCCCACTCAAAAGGTACATCCTTCTTCATCAAATGGCTAAATGGTTGACATCTCCCAGCCAAATTGGAGATAAATCTTCAAGGATAATCCAATCTTCCTTGCAAACTTTTCAACTCATGAATGTTGCGCGGTCCGGGCATCCTCAAGATAGCATCGATTTTGGATTGATCAATTTCAATTCCTCGGCTATGTACGATAAACCCAAGAAACTTTCCAGAGGTAACTCCAAAAGTGCACTTTAAAGGATTCATCTTGAGTTGGTTTCTTCGAAGTCTTTCGAACACCATTTTAAGATCTTGGACATGGTCAATTTGTTTCGCTTTTCAATTTGACAACGAGATCGTCAACATAGCACTCTATATTCTTGTGAAGCATGTCATCGAAAATCTTTTGCATGGCCCTTTGATATGTGGCTCCCGCATTCTTTAAGCCAAAAGGCATGACCTTATAGCAATAAATGCCTTTGGGAGTTCGAAAAGAGTAAGTTCTTCATCCTTCGGTGCCATTCGGATCTGGTTGTATCCCGAGGATCCATCCATAAAGGATAAGGTTTCGTAACCAGTTGTGGCGTCGACCATCAATTCAGTAATAGGGAAAGGAAAGTCATCTTTCGGACAAGCTTCATTGAGATCTCGAAAATCAACGCAAACACGAATCTGTCCATTCTTTTTCTCACGGGGAATATACTTGAAATCCACGTTGGGTATTTTACTTCTCGGATGAAACCAGCTCTATCTTGTTCACCTCCATCTCAATTAATGGGATCAAATCAGGCCGAAAACGTTTTTGGCTTGTTTAACAAGTCTTGCACCTCGCTTAATAAGGGCCAAGTGATGAACAGCAATTTTTGGATCTAAGCCAGGCATCTCTTTGTAATTCCAAGCAAAAACATCCTTAAATTCGAGCAATAGTTCAACATATGCTTGTTCCTCTTCAGGAGTCAGACAAGTACCTATGTAGATTGGGTGAGGATCATCATTTGTGCCAAGGTTGATTTTCTTCAACTCATCAACGGTTGCCTTCATGCCTTCTTCCAATTCAGGAGGAGCATCTTCGGCATCTTCTTCTTCTAAAGGCTCTTTGTTTCTAACAGTGATATGGTTGCAGGAGGCAATGCTTTCCTTGTCTTCCTCCTTGGTGCATATATCAATGATTGGTTTCCTTTCTCACATTTAACAAATCGCCGTAATGTATGAAAAGGTTAGTAACTTGTCTTCTTAAACTTCCATCATTGCAGGAAGTATTATTTCCTTTCGTATTAAAAATATACTCTTGTGCCTTTGGAAAACTCAACCTTTCATGAATAGGTTGCTTCATCAAAACTCTTCCAACTGTCTCGTGGGCCAAGCCTATCAAACACTGACACACGTGGTGTAACTTTTCTCAATCTATCAAAGACTGATCGCCTTGAACCTTTCAATGCAGTTTCTTCTTTGATAGTAATATGATGTGTATTAGCCCTTTTTATTGCCATACGCGCAGGAGAAGGTGGTCTATACCCAAGTCCCATTGACAGGTTGTTGACAACATATCCCTTGTCTTTCAACATCTTTTGGGTAGAAGTCATGCCATGTGTCTCTTCTCCATTTATCTCTAGAAGCTTGTATAAGTTCCTTCTTCCTTAGGATCGTAACCAGCTTTCACGAGCAACTTGTATGCACATCTACCAAATCGCTCGTCGGTTCGTATTTTAGGTAATGAATTGTGCTCTATTTCGGACTCCACCTTTGGCCGAACAAAGCCTTCAAGAAGAGTTTCGCTATGCTTGACCACCTCAATTTTGGTGAGTTGTACAGTGAACTCCTTTAATTCATCGCTTCTAACAAAAGGAGATATGAACTTCTTTTCTCTTTGACTTTGGAACATAGCGTAAGACATGTGTCTTAGATTTTTGACCATCTTCCTTTGTTAACTCTTTCTTTGTGCTACCCTGTAGGTAGAATTTAGCATCAGCAAAGTAACTCTCGGCTTCAGTGAACGGTTTTTCATCAGCAACTACTTTCTTTATGACGCCGCTATGGCAATATTTGAAACATTGATGAAGATAATGTCTTGACGTGTATAACATCATTCTCGTGAATCCATGGTCTCCCAAGAAGCATATTATAAGATGTTTTTGCATCGATAACATGAAATAGTGCACTTGAGGATAAATCGCCAATTAATAAATCAAGTGTTATAAGACCAATGGCTCTTTGCCCTCCTTGATTGAATCCTTGGATCATGAGACGGCTTTGTAAGAGTTCATCACTTGTGATTCCAAGCTCCTTTATTGCACGTAAAGGCATTATATTCACAGCTGATCCTCCATCGAGAAGTATCCGATTCACTTTTTGCTCACGTGGCAGCATATCCATTTACAAACAAGGGTCGATTGTGAGCTTTTGTCCCGAGCAATAAATCTTCATCATCATAAACAATCGTTGTCGCAAATTCTTCAAGGACTTTATCAGCCACAGTGAGTTTCTTCTCAAATTCTTCATCAACTTTATCGATGTTCACAACATGGCAAGATGCAAGGACGTCGTCATCTTTCAAGTATCCTCTTGGCATGAATTCTTTCAAAGTAATAGGTCGACGGATATTTTGAAACATCACACCACTTGGAGGGATTGATGACAAAATTTTTATTCTTCTGGACTTTCTTTTTGCAACCCGTATTTTTACCATCCGAAATTTTGGATGCAGATTAGTCTTTTGCGCTTTAATTTTTTGGGTTCTTTTGTGAGAGACGAGTGTCCATCTTTCATCTGACTGATCATTTGTGGCATCATCATCCTTCAATAATTTTTCAGTTTGCCTTTTAAAAGGTACTTTCACCTTGTGGAAAGAGGTTGTCATATAATGGGAGAACGGGATTGAAATCTCCAAATTTTATTGTGGGCTGTATTGTTCTTATCTTCGATGGAAGATGAGATACTTTACCATTCTTCAACAAATTTTGGGAGTCAGGAATTATAGTGGTCTGATTTGCACTTGCTTTATCTTCCTCCAGCAAAATCTTACCTTGGCGGGGTAACTCCATCACCTTATCTTTAAAAACAAAACACCTTGTGAGGGGATGACCAACCAAGCGATGGTAGCAACAATAGTTTGGATCATTAACTCGCCTAGCTTCCTCTTAATATGTTGAACTATTGCTCGAATATCAAGAGTGAGAAAACAAGATGTGTATCGTACATGCCTCGAAGATCAGAGTATAAGGAAAGGATATCAAAGGTCTCTTGCATCACTCAGAGTGACTGTTTCTTTGACACAACTACCTTGCGCAGGCTCTACCTTCTCGGACACCTTTTGACCGACTTTTGTCGCGATCTTAACAGTGCGATTTGGTGTCATAGTTTCTTTGTTTCCAGACTTGGGAGAAGGCTTGCCCCCTTTCTTAAAGTCCTATTTTTCTTTATTATTGCGAGGATCAGGAACAGGCGGTTCTTGATTTCCAAGGCCAATTTCAAGACTATGAGCTTTTGTCGCCAATTTCTCAAATGTCGGAGATTGGATGCCTTGTAGGATATAACGAAGTCCCCACTAGATGTGTATAAGAGACATTTCAATGGCCGTCTCGGAGAGTTTCTAGACCTGTGTTAATTAAATGAGATCCATCGATCAATATAATCAACAATTGGTTCGTCTTTCCACTGACGGGCGTTGGAAAGTTCAGTCATAGAAACAGTCCTCTTAGTGCTGTAGAACCGGTTGAGAAATTCCCGCTCTAATTGCTCCCAACTATCAATCGAACCAGCATCAAGATCAGTGTACCAGTCGAATGCGTTACCTTTTAGTGAGCGGAGAAATTGCTTGACCAACAAATCACCATAAGTTCCGGCATTATTACATGTCTCGACAAAGTGTGCCACATGCTGTTTTAACCCAGATGGGATTTCCTTTGCCGTCAAACTGCTGAAACTTGGGTGGTTGATATCCACAAGGCATCATCAAGCTGTCGATTCTTGCGGAATAAGGCTTAGCGTATATAGGGTTTGATTTTGAACCATCTTCATATCTCACCTTGATCATACCTTCAACGAACTCCTTCAATTGATCGGCATGAATCATTCCATCAGAAGTCACATGCACTTCTTTCGCCTTTCCTTGTTGTGAAGTTTTAGCTTCTTGATGTCTGCCAGGTGCCTTTGAATTAATTTGACTTCCTTCCGCGGTACTATTTTTCTTGTTGACGAGTTGAGTGATGACGGTATCTTGATCTTGTATGCGCTTCATCATTGTTTCCATCATTCTAGTTAGGCTTGCCATTTGATCCTCTAGAGTTGATGTTTACGTTACCATAGCAGGCATAACAGAAAATGCTGTAGAAGTTGCAGAATCTTCTCGAACAGGAGATCTCGTATGCGTATCCCTTGAGAAGATGTAGAATCATTACTTGGATACGTCATCATCATGTTTTGAAGCTTTGGAATTAGAATCTGCTTCGAGCATCGCGAGAGTTTTCACGATTGAAGCTCCAACATCTTTGAGCCCCAACATAGGAGAAGTGATTTTGGGTGGTGTCGAGCCAAACACGGGAGCTGATGCAGATTGCACCTCTCCACGATTACTTTGAGAGAGGGCTCTCATCATGCTTCTTGTGGTTGGAATCAACAGGCTGTGGATTATACACATTTGTAGATCCCATAGTAGTTTTTGATCAACAGAATTAGATCGAGCAGGCATGGATTTGTCGTTCTTTGAAGCCATTGATGTAGATTTGCAGTTGAATATATATGAAGCAAAGAGATGGAAGGTAGAGATTGTCCCACTGGGCGTGCCAAAATTGTGCGCAACAAAATATTTCGAGTCTGTAAAAATTGAACAAACAAGAAATATAGTGATAAAAATATGAATATATGAATATATGAAATAAAGGATTACAATCTCTAGGATATTCTCAATCGATGTGGAGAAAATTCCTTCGATTCTTTACTTCAGACACGATCCGAGGGCTTCACAGCTTATTCCCGAACCAAATATTGAATTCTTCAAGTCTTGATATGGGAGACCTGAAGAACACTTGATGAAGATCTTCGAACCTTGATATATGGAAGATTTGAAGAGAAAATTTGAAGATTCAGAGCTTCCACAGCTTTCAGACTTCAGAAATATGTGTGAATATGTATATGTGTGTCTGTGTCTCTGAGGGATGACTCCTCCCTATTTTCTGAGAGATGACCCTTATTTATACATGTATGGGAGGGGAGCAAGGTAGAAGACTTGTAGTACATGTGTAACTTCTTACTTGAATACCAAGAAACAAATTCTTATCTCTTTACACACATAAGAGATATTAATACATAAGGACTGTACTACTTTGATATTATCTCCTTATTTTAATTTATTAATGAAGAGATAAATACTAGAGTGCATATATCCTTATGGGCCAAGTCTTGTAGACATGTACATGAGGCACAATTTAATTGGAAGAGTGACACAAATTCATTTGCTTGGTCGAACCACCTCATCTTGACATGTGGAATAATATAATTGGTTTTAAATTAACCAATATTCCAAAATATATATGACATATGGCATTATTTAATTGGACCATAAATATCCAATTAAATTTATTTATAGACAAATGATAATTTTAATTAAAATAAAATTTTATTGTCCACAGATAGTAATGTTGGATTTGGGACCACACATATGCTGAGTAATGATCCATGGTTTCTTCCTGATAGCTGCAAAGAGGACACCATCTATCCTGGGTAACCCCTTAACTGAATACTCTATCTTTTGTTGGTAACCTCCTTTTACACAACATCCAAAGTAGCATTGCAGGTCTAGGAATATGATGAGAAAACCAAACCAGATCATACCGTGAAACTTTTGGAGCAGAGATGGATAACATTTTGACTACTGAAGCAATGGTGAAGATCTCTTTTGAGTCAGCTAACCATTTAACTGAGTCTAACTGATTCTTGATTTGGTTGACAGCAGCTAGGAAGAGCTTGGATTAGCTCATCTACTTTCCTACATATTCTCCTGACATGGGGCCATTGGCATTCATTTCCCCAGATTATGGAGCTCAGTTTGGCCTGAGAGTGACTTCTAAAATTTCTCAGTAACTCTTGACCATACCAATCTATGAGTGGGCTGCGTGGATGCCATTTGTCATACCACAGAAAAATATTTTCTCCATTCCCAACAATGGCTTCAATGTGATATCTAAAAATTGACTAAGTTTCAGTAGCTTCCTCCAAAACCAAAAGCATTCAGATTGAGTGGAAACAGACTAGATTGATTGGTTTTTTAGTTTGATTGTATGAACCCAAGCAATCCACAAGGTATCTTTTTTAGGCATATTCTCCTTAAGTGTTTGAGGATAAGGGTTTTGTTCTAGATATCCATCCTCACGCAACCCAGGTCCCCTTCCGTATGTCCTCCCATCTGACTCTAGCTCTAGTATGCTTGTTATTAGAATCTTGTCCATAGGAAAGCTGAGAGCATGCTCTTAATCTTTTGAATTACTTTCCAGGAAGGATAAAAATGTTGCTCTAGTAAACTTGTAAGCTAATAAAGACAGATTTTTTGAGTTGCAACCTACCTCTATATGATAGCACTTTGGAGCTCCATCCCAGGATTCTTGTTTTCAACTTGTCCAGCAACAGGCTACAATCTGGAAAGGTCAATCTAGAACTGATCAGAGGGATTCCAAGGTACCTTCTGGTAATTGACCCAATCTCATGCCAATCAGTTGAGCCAGTTCTCTCCCTTTACTTTTAGTCATGCTAGCTATGAAGATCTCACTTTTGTCTAAGTTCGGTTTGAGTCCAGATATCCCAGCAAGTTCATCTGTACAGATTTGAAGGTTTCCAAGGATTTATTAGGAGCAGCAGAGAGTAGGAATAAGTCATCAACAAAGATAATGTGACTTATCCCTAGCTCACTACATTTGGGATGAAAAACAAACTCACTACCTCGAATTCTAAGATCTTCAAGCAGAATGCCCATTTCCTCTAGAGCTAAAAGCTGAAAAGGTAAGGTAATATCGGATGACCTTGCCTCATGCCCCTTTCATTTCCTCAGTAAACAGCCAAAGAGCCATTTATGTTGATAGAGAAGTGTGTATTACACATACCAAGTTTCACCCATTCCACAAATTTACGGGAAAAATTCATGAGCTTCATATCTAAGAATAAAAAATCCCATTTTAAAGTGTCATATGCCTTCATTAGGTCCACTTTCAAAGCACGCATAGCTCTTCCATCCTTTTTATGGTACCCCCTGATCAGTTCATGTATAAACAAAATTTTGTAAGTAATATTCCTACCCTTTAGGGAAGCATTTTGCTCGTTGTTTATGAGGCCTGGAAACACTCTTCAACCTTTCAGTTATAACCTTGGAGTAAATTTTATACAGGCATTACAACATGAAATAGCATTGTATTCTTTAAAAGTGGAGTGTTTGTGAGTTTTTGGGAGCAAAGTAAGAATGGTGCTGTTGAGGGGAAAATACATATAGTTTTTAGAAAAACAGTATTGAATGTCTCGTACCATATTGTTGATGCGTGAAAAATTAGCACCGAAATATAAAATTAAAGTCTGAATCCTTTTGTTATCCAAATCCTCCTATGCTAAGGTAAATGCGCATGTATACCCATGATCCAACAACCTGTGATAAGAACAACAACGGCGGGTTATGTCTCCCGGGGAGGTTCTGACGCTCAAGTCAGATTTTGCACGAGAAATAGGATTAAGAGTGAATTGAGAGCTTGAAATGGAAAATGAGAAGTTAAGTGAATAATGATTCTTTTGTTTTCTTCCCAATTTACTATTTATACTTCTCTTTGATGGGCTTGTATAGTTCATGGGTTTGGAAATAATTATTGACCCAATAAGGGTCTAGAAAGTGTTGAATTTCTTCATGACTTGATTTTATGTAAAAAATTACCAAACTATCCTCCCGTATATTTGACCACTTTGACTGACTGGCTACTTGACCATGAGGCTTCTCCATTAGATGGTATCTTTAGGCATCATCACTTATCCCCCACTCTCAAGTCGAGTTTGCACAGGTTGAAAGTAGTAAAATAATCTTTGACTTGTGTCTTGGCTGGAACCGATAAGTTCTTGGCCGAAGTTTATAATATTTTGACTGGGACCAAAAAATTGAAAATTAAACTTTCATTCTTGGAGGGAAAATGGTTGATCCCTAACACCTTATCCACTTATATACTTACCTCTCACTTAACTTGAGTAGTAGTACTCATTTACTCATTTTTGAACTCTTGTGATACTTGTACTTAGTATCTCAACATAATAGTTTTAACTCAAAGTTTTACCTCTCCCTCAATTCATAACACTCAACACTCAACATGCTACCCTACACCCAACACCCAACACCCAATCATTAACACTTCACCCTCAACCCAACACCCAACACCCAACACCCGACATTCCATCCTTAACCCCCTATACCCAAACTCCAACACTCCACCCTTATCTGGTTACACCCAAAGGGTTTTTTCCAACACTCCACCCTCAACCCAACACCTACAATACCCAACACTCCACTCTTACCCCAACATCCAACCCACATACAGGACACCAAGTGAATCGTGTAATTTTCCCAAGTCTTGGACTAAGTTAGTACACTCTTGCATTTTTTTTCTTTTTATATTCTCTCTCTTCATTTTCACTTAGACATTTCATCAAACATCTCATGTGCATTTGATTGAATATTCACCGTCATCACTAGCTTATGCTCCATAGAAAAGATTGAAAATTCCCCCTAAGGTTGCGTGACCTTAGTTTTAGTTGGGGCCTTTGAGGCTCAAAAATAGAATAGCAAAAGATCGGGGAAAAAGATGAGAAGAGGAGGAGAAAGAAAGAAAACAACGAAGAGAAGAAGAAGCAGGAAGAAAAGAAAAGAGAAGAGAAGAAATTAGTGATATAGGGGAGTATGGTGGAGCCTTAAAACCAAGTATACTCCATGAAGACCCACATGGTCGAAATTACCCCACCTACTGCTGGAGTGAGTGACGGAATGATGGGAGTCTCCATGAAGGTTGCCGGAGTTGTTGAGGAAATCGCCATTGCAGCTGATGGAAAAACTGGAGATGTAGGCAACGTTGTTCCCCCCTCCCAACAACTTTGTACAGCTGGAGTGAGAGTAATCATGCAATAGGTGCTGCCATTATCGACTCCCCCATGGAGGTTGATCTCACCGCCGCAAATGAAGACATTGCAGCTGCTCGCCAAGGGAAAAAGGACACAACAGCAGCTCGTGCAGCGACAAACACTGCTACTACCTCTTTTCTCCATCACGCCACTGCCTTGGCTACTGAAGATAAAAACCACATGGCTACTATTGAGGCTGAAAACCAGCATTTTGCAACTGCTGGTATGGTGAAAAATGATGCAGCAACTGCTCGTGTGGAGCGGAAAGACATGGCTGCTGCTGCTTGATTCATAAGAGGCATAACTAACGAGGATAGCTTCACCACTGCTACTCATGCTGCTCCTTGTGCAGCCTGATGTGACGAAGATGATGACTCAATTGGGATTTCACACCCTTCAGCTGAGCTAGAAAAAGAAAAGATATACAGCTAACATAAATTTGGTTGCCATGAATATTTCGGAAAATTGTGGAGTTGTCTCGGCTGTTCATCTTCCTACTGTCGACAATTGTGAAGTTGTACCCACTGCTGCCATGGTATCTACTGTCAGCATTTATGCAGCTTTTTTTTTCATGAAGAAATGGGCACCTCAGCCTTCACCATCTCAAGTAGTAATGGATAGCCCATCTGAAGTTGATCACGTTCTCGGTGGCTACCATGCAGACCCAAAAGGGCTATGGCAAAAACGAGCTATGGCTAGATGTTTATCACTTGAGATCGTGAGATAGTCCTCGCCATGGCTGATGCTCCTAAGCCCCACAAATTCACAGCTGCACCACCCCAAAATGTTCAAGCTATGTTCACGAAAAATTCTCCTATTGACATACCAAAGTTGGCTAAGAAGAGCAGGAAGAACGTAGCCACAAACTCAATGTTGGGGAAATTTTCCTTAATTAATAAAATCAATTGTTAGAACTGTATCTCATGGAATCCTTGGCTCATTATATATATATATATATATATATATCTATATGTGTATATATATTCTTTTATCCACAGAAGATGTTGGCTTGGAAACTGCCAAAGTGTCATTGGTTGAAACCAATATTTTGCAAGGAACATTCGAGTCGAACTTTGTTGATGCTACTAAAGAAACAATTGTACACAAGAACAAGGTGTTAATGAATTGCGTAACACGTCGAATATGGTTGATGATTATTGAGAACACTCTCAAAGTGAGGTGTTGGACATACTTGAACATGCCTTTGATGAGTTGGAAGAGGTCCCAAGTAAAATGATTAGCCCCTTGCGTGAGCCTTTGGACTTAGATTTTCTTCAAGAAGATCTTGATATGAGACCAAAACCAAGAGAGTTTTGGCAAAGTATGTTTATGGGTAGAACCATAATTGGGGGTGCTTCTTCTTCTAAGCATGTAAGGGTGAACAAATGTAGAACCACCGCTTCAACTTCAATTGTGTCATTGGGATACCCTCAAGTGCATCGGGCTAGAGAGCATCATCTTGAGCGGGAACACTCTAGTGAAGAGGATT
This sequence comes from Cinchona pubescens, assembly GCA_025175665.1. Taxonomy (NCBI): domain Eukaryota; kingdom Viridiplantae; phylum Streptophyta; class Magnoliopsida; order Gentianales; family Rubiaceae; genus Cinchona; species Cinchona pubescens. The sequence continues at coordinate 97,733 of JANKKI010000444.1, forward strand.
TATATCAATATGAGCATGAGCCTTCTAGTGAAGAAGTTGTGGCCTCTTCTTCACCAACTAAAAGGGAAAACCTCAAAACCTCTCCCAAGCATGAGGGAAGAAGAAAAGTCAAGGGTGATTTTAATGACCCCGTGTATATGTACTTTCAATTGCCTCTTTCGATTGTTGATATGGAGTTGGTTAGGAAATGGATAGAGAAGTATCACATTCCTAACTTTTTCAAAGTGAAGGTTCAACCTCTTGATCATCGGCTTTGCGTGAACCTTTCTAGTTATGTGTCCGTAACTTGAGCAGCTAGAAATAGGATTGAGCTTCCTACTACAATTATTTTTTCATAAGGTGTTGGAGTATTACCAAATTGGGGTTGGACAATTACACACCAAAACAAATGATTTCCATCTGTAAATAGGGGTGTTTAAAAGTTAGTCAAGTCGAACTGTCAACTTGAGTCAAGTGGAAAAAAATATTTGACTTGACTTGTTCAACTTTTGACTCAACTTTGACTTGAAGTAAAATTAATTGAGCGACTCCTCGACTCGACTTTGACTTCAAATTTTAAGTCAAACTACTAGACGAATACTAATCTACAGTTTGACTAGTTTACCGGTCAAACAAATCATTTGACTTTGTCGATCAAATACTAGTCAAATAATTTGAACAAAATAATACACACACACATATATAAGACGATCTATAATTATAATAATGTATTAATATATTTGTGTGCAAAATATTTTATCTATAATATTCTTAATTCTTAATAATTAAATATGTCAATAACTGATAATATTATTTTTTCTTAATACTTAATTATCTTTTCTTTGTATAATTGTTGGAGTTATGTCCATTTTATATACTTATATATTAATATAAGTGTACAACTTATTAATGCAACACTTTTTAGTTTCAATAACTATTTAAATGAATTACGAATTTCCTTTTAATACATATAAATACTAGAGTTAAGTAATTATATATACTTAAGTATTTATTAAAATATCTATATATAATATATCTATACATATATGTTCTTATATTCATATACTAAGATTTGTATAACATACAATATGTTTTATATAATTCTAATTTATATTCTTATACTCCATAACTTATTACTATAACATTTTTATTATCAAAAACTATATTAAATGCATTACTAACCATATACATACATACATACATATACATGTATATATATATTCCTTTATACCTATGAGATATGACTTAACAGGGGTTGCCGATTCAATAAAAGTTTGCTACATGAATTGGTTTTGGTAAATAGTTCTGAATCTGTGAATTTGTACATCATTTTAATATCTATATATGATATACACACTAATATACATTCATATATTATACACAAAGAAATGTGTGCGTAAATTTGTACATATAATCTATTTGAAATGGTTGTTGTATATATAATATATTATGAATGATATTTCTATACACACATTATATAAGGATGACAATGTGAAAATTAGAATAATTAAAAAATAAAATACTTGATAAAGATATACATAAATATAATATAATAAAAGTAAGGCTATTTCATAAAACATAAAAATAAAAAATGAAAAAGATATTTTGAATTTGTTGAATGGTATGAATTTTGTGGGATGATGTGCTAAATTTTAAAATTAGAATATGAAATAGAAACAGATTTACGTTCGACTTATTCAACTTGCTCGACTTACCGGTCGAACAAGTTGAATTTAAACTACTCAACTTGATTTGATTTTGTGTTTATATGACTTGACATTGACTTTGAGATTTTCAAATCAAAAGTCAAACAAGTCAAAATCAATAAGTCAAAAAATCGAACACTGGTTGAATAAACACCGCTATCTGTATTATCAATGCATATTTGATCACTTGTATTACCATTGAGGTCAAACCTTCAGGTCAAACCTTCAATAGGAACTTTCAGGGAATTTTTTTTGAGTTGCACTAAGTGGAGTGAGGTATACCTTTTGTTGGCAGTCTAAAAAAAAATTGGCTAAGGAACCACACCCCAAGCTAGTTAATTAGAGGAGTTACTACTTTTTGATCCAAAGGCGGCCGAAATGGAACTTTCCTACCCAGAGCTATGATTTAAAAGTTTCAAAGATCAGTAAAGTTACTTCTCATACTGGGTACGACTTATGGAGGCTGAACCACTTGCTTGGCAAAAAGTGGTTAATATACAGGTTTTGGTGTCTGCGGGATTGAGCCCGGCCAACCTTAACCCACTTGTTTCTTTAGGTTGACATGCATATGTACTTTACTTAGCATCTTTTGTGCATTTTTTTCACTCATTTTCATTTTTCATAGATACTTGACTTGAACTTAATTTGTTTTTCTTGATTTTGTAGTGGACGCCTTGAAGGATGTTATTTGCGAGCGTGCTTTGAAGATGAGATGAGCGACGAATCTAGGTTTATCATCTCTCAACCTCCCAAAGAACCAACCTTTAGAATTTTGGGACCAAAGAGGACGGCTCAAAAAGTTTTTGCACCACCTCAACCTAAAAAGAAGGCAACGCCTTCTACGGAAGCCACTTCGGCACCTTTGGCTCATGTTGAGGTTTCTACTGAAGAAGTTCCAACCCCATTGGTTCTTGATTCAAGTTTGCCTCAAGTGCAAGCTACTGCTCAGGTTGAGGAGTCTACTTCTTCCTTCGTTATTTATACCCTTTCTTGGGAGGTGTATAAGGACTCTTCTTTGGAAGAAGTGAGTCGCCCTTTGGCGGAGGCTTTAGCATTGCCCATGCCACGAAAGGAGAGAGCTAGCAAATCCTTGAGCTCTACTTGCATTGTTGATGCCAATGCCATGTTTCACCAAGTTGCTATTTCCTCTTTCCATAAACATGTCTAAGTATTTTTTGATTATACTTTGGAATAACATTGGCTTTCTCTCATTGTTTTTAGATTGGTGACCTTTACTATCATTTGTAACAAGGCTCAAGAATGTCATCTATCACAAATCTCAGATTTGGAGGCTAAGCTTAAAAAGGCAGCAGAAGCAAAAGAAACACACTTTCAAGATATATATGTACTACATCTAAGCATAACCAATAGAATCTCCAAGAGATTGCCAAGTTGAGGAAAGAGAACAAAGAACTTCAAACTTCTTATAAAAATGAGATCAATTAGATTCAAGCATCTCATAAAGGTGAGATGAAGAAGCTTCTAATGTCACACAAGAATGAGCTCAAATCAGTGGGAAAGAAGAGTAGAGATTCCGTTATCTTTGATTTTTTTGATTCTCAAGACTACTAGGATCGTTTGAACAACCACTTGATAGACTATCGTGGCAGCAACGACTTTGAAGCTTTGGTGGAAAGTAGTAGTATAGGGGTACTTCGATAAAGGTAATGATTTGGCCATAGCTTTTGTGAAGAAGAAGTACCCGAATTTAGATTTGGATGACTTAGATCAAGGCGTGACGCCTCCTACTGCCCATTCACCCTAGCTCTTTAGGGATTCTGCCTGAGGATGGAGTAGCTTAACTTGTCACTGAGCTTAGCTATTTTCCTTTTGGGAGACTTCGAGCTCGGGTCTCTTGTATGTATGAATCCCCCTTTGGCTAGTATTATGTTACTTGCTTTCATTAGTATTTAGTTTACTTGCATTTGTTGCTTGGTTGGCTTTGAGTTGGGGCCTTCCCTTGTACGAACTCCACCTTCGTTACCCTGTCCTTCTTTATATAATATCGTGGCTTTCCTTTGATAGTTTTGTGCTTTTGTTTATCTTTAGGCATTTCTACACACGCTTTCGCCCCCCTTAAATGCTTGAATATTTTTTCAAGTGACTAAGTATGAGAGGTTGAGCTCTCATCATAACACTTAAGTAAAGAAGATTCTCGCTCCCAGAAAGTAAACCACGGCTTTGACACTGAACTAAAGTTACTTTAGGTGTAAATATTATATGAAAATTTTATCTTTGCCACCAGAAGGGCTATGATGGCATAATTAGAATAGTTAACCAAGGAATTACGTCTCCTAGGAAAAGTTATTTTGGCCCCCAGAGGGGTTATCTTAGGCGCAAATCTCTTAAGTAAAGCCTTAGTGTTAGGACTAAACATACTTTAGGTGCAAATCTTCTAGGAAATTTTACCCTCGCCCCCAGAATTTAGTAGTACACTTAACTGAGGAACTGTTTCTCCAAGGAAAAATTTAATTTCGCCCTCAGAGGGGTTATCCTAGCGCAAATCTCCTAAGTAAAGCCTTAGTGTTGGGACCAATGTTTCTTTAGGTGCAAATTTCTTAGGAAAATTTTCTTCTCATCCTTGGAAGGGCTATGGTCACTCTTTTGCGCATACTTAACCAAGGAACTACTTCTCCAAGGATAAGCTTATTTTCGGCCCCGAAGGGGTTATTCTAGGCACAAATTTCCTAAAGTCTTAGTGTTGGTAATAAGGTATTCTTAGGTGCAAATCTCCTAGGAAAATTATTTTCTCTCCCCCAGAAGGGCTATGGTGGCTCTTTTGAGGATACTTAAACAAGGAACTACTTCTCCAAAGATAAGATTATTTTTATCCCCAGAGGGGTTATACCGACTCCAGGGAATGAGCTTTAATTTTGTTCCCCAGAGGGAGTAAGTGACCCAGAAGAGTCATAGTATCTCGAAGGATATTTTATACCTGAAGGTTGGGTGAGGGGATAGGATTTCTATTCTTAACAAAATATTAGCCATTCTAGATAGGTAAAAGATTTAAAAGTTTTCATTGATAGCAAAAGTGAATATTTACAAGTGGCACAAACTTGTTTCACCTCAGAAGGTACTGCTTAGCTTAGGGGGTTTCAAAAAAACTTAGGCAAAGTAAAGAAAGCTTAAAAATACAACTTTTTCAAATTTTGGGCATTCCGAGTATGAGGCAAGAGCTTTCCATCCTTAGTTCTCAATTTGTAGGCACCGTTCGAGTATGTTGCAACTATCTCATAAGGACCTTCCCAATTTGGCGAGAGCTTTCCACAAGCTTGGGTTTGTCTCACCGTCTTGTTGAACCCCAGTTATGATAATCATGTTTTGATGATGACCAAATCGCACTAATGGTTTGAAAACAAGTTGCAGAAAAATAGGTAGGTTCGGACGCAAATGACTGTCCGAAGACAGAACTTCGAATGATGGTATTCGTTCGACACAAAGAATTTGAAACAAGTCTCGGACAAAGAACAGCGTCCGATCATATTTCCAGAAGACTTTGCTTCGATCGGTCGCATGTTAGGACGCATCCTCAGACGTCCGAACGAATATCCTCAGACAACAGACGCAGCGTCGGACGCAGGGATTAGCAGCGGCCGTCCGAACAGTCCAACGGCTAGTTCGTTCGGACGCATACTTGCTACATCGGCTATCCGAAAGGTCCAACGGCTAGTTTTTCAGTAAACAGAAATAGCCGTTAGAAAGTTGTTGGAAGCAGATTTTGGGAAACTATAAATACCCCTAAGCCTGAATTAAACAACAAGAGACTTCTACATTGAATACAAATAACTCTTGAGCTATTTTGGGAGAAATAGTGGGAACAAGTGTTGTAATAGTGTAGGTAGTTTTGTGAAAAGAGCTTAGAAGTGTAAGAGTTCTTCAAGTGTAAGAGTGGAGAGATAACGATTGTAACAAAGGGAGGTTGCGAGTGTAAAACTCTTGGCTCAACTAAAGGTAATTAGTGTGAGCAAGAGTGATCCTCATTTGGGTACAAGAGGTTATTGTCTCACCTACTTTGAAGAGACTTTTAGTGGCTAAACTTCAAGTTGTAAACTTGGTAGTTGCCTTGTAAGAAGCTCTTTGTAGTTGAAAGCTCCAAGCTTGAGAAGCTTGGGACTTTGGTTTGATTATCTTAATCTCAATATTCTTATTTGTTCTTTAAGCTTAAATTGTTGAATATCTATTGTATTAATTTGTGCTTAAGTTTTCATTTGGTGCATAAAGTTTGAATTTCTATTAAGCACATAAAAAGGTTTGTTTTAGATACAACCTAATTCACCCCCCTCTTAGGTTATTGCTTTGGGGCCTATCTCTTAACACCTCTGCCTTCCTTGTAACACATTCTCCTACTCTGAATCTCTTACTTTGGACTTATCGATTGTAGTACCGAGAAACCTTTTGCTTATCTGCTTGCATTTTGAACTATGTTTTATCCCTTTCCTTCTCGAGTAAGCCAAGGTTAGACCTCAACCCTTCTTCATTTTTCTCCAAGTTGAAGTTATAGACATAGAAACCCGGCATACCAATTTCTGTAGGTATAAGCTCTTTGGTCCATAAGTAAGGTTGAAAGAAGTATCTCTAGTAGTATTCTTGTAGGTAGTGCAATATGACCACAAAACACTTAGGACCTCTTTAATCCATTTGCCTTTAGCATCATCAAGTCTCTTCTTAATACCTTCAAGAATGGTTCAATTAGTCACTTCTGCCAAACCATTACTTTGGGGATGGCTCACCGAAGAGAAACATTGCTCTATGCCTAAGTCTTGGAAAAACTTTTTGAATGGTGCTCCTTGGAATTGCAAACCATTGTTCAAGATAAGTGTGCCTTTAGGATTCTAAAGTGACATCTAACATTCTTTCAAAAGAATTGTATGATCTGTTGATGAGTAATACTTCTAAGGCTTGAGCCTTTACCTATTTAGTGAAAAACTCGATGGTTACCACCACAAATTTCTTCTTTGCCCGAGTTATTGGAAAAGGACCCAAGATATCTATGCTTCACTGAGTGAAGGGCCAAGGAGTAAGAATTGGAATGAATTATTCAGCCGGATAGCGAGGTTGATTGGAATGAAATTGGCATTTATCACATTTCTATACATAGTCCATGGTATCCTCCAACAATCTTAGCCAATGGTAATCTTGCCTTTGCACCTTTGAATTAGAGCTCTTCCTCCAACATAGTGTCTACAAATCCCCTCATGTACTTTAGATAAAGCAAATTGAGTTTCACTTGTACTTAGACATAGGAGATAAGGCATTGACTAAGACCTTCAGTTCAAAGTTCCATCAATGATTAAGTACTTGGCCGACCTTCTTTCTACATTGCCTTTAAGCCTCAATCTTATCATCAGAAAATTCTTTCAAGTATCGAATGATCGAGGTCATCCAATTTGGAGTGGAGTCGATATTCATGACCTCCCCATGGTCTATACTTCTTTCCCTTAGAATTTCTAAGAACAGTTCTTTCAACACATTGGAATGTACTGATCTTGTAATTTTTGAGAGTACGTCCCCCTCATTGTTTTCATCTCGAGTCACATGCACTATGTCAAAGTTTTCATCTAGATGAGATCAAGTCCTTCACCTTGCTTAGGTAAAATTGTAAGGATGGCTCTCTTGCTTCATACTTTCCCTTGACTTGTTGAACTACAAGGTTTAAGTCGATATTTACCAACAAGTTCTTAACCTTCAACTCTTTGGCTAGCCTAAATCTAGAGACTAAGGCTTCATACGCGGCTTCATTGTAACTTGTTTGAAATTCAAACCTTGAGGTGTAGCTTGTCTTGAATCCCTCCGAAGAGGTAAGAATAATACCCGTGCCACACCTTTTGGCATTGCTTCCTCCATCCATATGCATCTTCAATAAAGGTGAGTCTATGATTTGCCCTTCGAAAGGGGTAGTCACCTCTTGAATTTTCTCCTTGGATCTTTTAAGTTCTCCCATTCCACTACTTCTAAAATGAAATCGGCTAAAGCTTGTACTTTGATTGCGCTACTATCGACCCTAGCCCAAAGAAGGAAAAGAAGGACTAAAGCGAGGAGTTATTGGCCATACATAGTTAAGATGTATGAGGGTCAACCTTTTTCATGACACATGGCCCCACAGAATGAGACAGGGCTCCCATGTGGCAGGATGCGAACCTGTGGCAATACCCGTATTATGACCTGCTGGGTTGGGTGGCCGGGTTAGCACTCCTCGTCACCTTTGTACCCGAAACAGATGCGCTGCGCTACCCAGGGTTCAGGATCGATGTAACTATGGATAGATGCCACTGAAGGGTCTCAGATATTGTTGGAGTCTTTTTTCTCCTTCCCATTTCTTCTTTTATGATTTTATCCACTCTTGAAATATGGTTACTGGTAAAGTGCAGAGAAGGTCAAAGGTAGTCTCATTCATATCTTAACCAATAGAATAGAACGACAGGGTTGGATAAAACTGGCACGATTTTTATGGACAGCTACGATCTTCCTAAAGTGTGCCCCCAAAGCGGGAGCTAAGTGGGTGGGGTAGGAAGATGTGAAACGGCAAGTAACACACCTATAGTAAGTAGCGGACCAGTATTATCTCGCGTCGGACATGTTGAGTTGGACGCTTTCTCAATAGATGCACCCCACTTATAAGGTGCTTATCGGCCGCTAACACAGGCAGGTAGAAAAAGCACCCATTTTTGTACCGGTTCTGGAAGAGCAAAGAAAAAAGGGATGTTTTGTTAATAGGTACAAGAAAGTGTTTATAGCCATTGCGATATAAACAAGAATACTCATCCTAGCCGCAGGAACAAAGAGTGGTAGCAGTAGAAGAGGAAAGTGACTGACGCGTTCCCTCTTGCTCCGATCTCTCCTACGCCTAGGAATCGTTGTCTGGGCCAAGAGCCATAGTTAGTTGCTGTTTCCATTTGGTTGTTTCTTTCTCGTTGTTGAAACCGGCAAGACCCAGCCAGATGATGTCTGCTAGTTGGTAGTGAAAAAGTGTAAGGTTTCGTTGGAAAAACCAACGCAAATATCATATTGACTTTCTCTTGCTCTACTTCTAAAGATAGATAGAAAATGTTGGAGACAGTGACTTTCTAAAATTCTCTCCTTTCCAAAGCTGCGCAAGGCGGGCCCCCAATGTGGGAGAAAAAATTCTAAAAGGAGAGAAGATTTAATCCACCAAGCGGGATAGGGTGCGACCCCTAAGTAGGGGTCCATATCATCTGAAAACTTTTCCTGTTCCATTAGCATAGCTAAATTTTAATAGGATGACTCAGAATCAAAAAAGTAAACTGAACTTGACTTAAGACGAAGGAAGTGAGTGTCGAAAAAACTACTTTCTTAAGGCTTCAAACTACTAGTCATTAAGACTACTATAAAAGAAAAGTAAGGAACTGCGTCTAGCCCGTCCTCTAGGCACCTTTGGAAGGCAGGGAGTGTGACAACATACACGATTCCCTTTACTTCATAGGGCCTTTTCATCAGTTGCAGGGTTTGGTGGCTTGAAATTGACTTGGTCTGTTCTCACTCCACTGCTATTCTGCCCCAAGAAGGTCCCTTCGGTAAGAGGTAGCAAATTGGAAGAAGAAAGGAAGAATCTGGGAGATCCTTTCTGAACTTACTAACCAAGAAGTAACGTAAGGTAAGGTTCATAACTCTCTTTACCAGGTAGAAGTACAATTATTTATCTAGTTTGCTATCCATCCGCTCTGCTCTTCTCGACGTTCTTATCGATACATGTCGAGCTAGGCCTGTTGTAGTTCCCTTCCTAATTCTATGAAAAGGAGAGTTAGAGTTTATAAAATACCATAGAAATCGAGTACATCGAGAGATATTTTGATTTTTGGTCTACAGGTTGCGCATCAGTCCCATATGTTCCATCGATACAAGATTCAAAAATAATTAGGATTTCTTGCACATTCCTATTCGTTGTTATGATGTTCCATATTCAAATAGCGGAGATTCACGAAGAAGTCTTGCGCTATTTACCAGTGAGTGGTATTATTGGACTAATCTTTTGGTGGGCGTCTTCTGAGATTAGTCATTTTCTTTTATTTGATGGTATTCTAATTAGATGGTAAATACAAATCTACTAGGATCAAATCTTATATCTAGCTAGCAATAGTAGTTCTTCATCAATAGGGTACTAGTGAGTCCAGCTTCCTGTCAAACAGGGGCATGAATACGAGATACCAGCGGAATGATCGACCGGACAGAGGCTAGGGCTGCTTCCTTCCCAGCGCGTCCTTCATTGTGTGTCGGAGATATAAAGCGAGAGCACCGGAAAAGAACGGGAATCTTTTCTCATGGTGAGACCGAGATTCTATTTTGTCACCCATTGCACTTCCTATACCACTTGGTGGGAACCCGAGGGGGTTGAAAGATGTGGCCTTTCTCGGCGGAAGAGCAAAATCCCAACTCGATCCCTATCTCAGAAAGAGAAGCTGGTTCAGAGTGTAATGAAGTGAAGTCGACTTTGACTTTTGGGACCTTGGAATACAAGTTTCGAAAGGTTATTCCAATATGGAACTGCTCTATTTACAGGATGGGCGGTGGGTTTGAACATAGGCCCAAACATGATTTGAAGGGTCCTAGCTACGCCATGCGTTCAATACAAAATCTGAAAAGCTGCAGGGATGAAAAAAAGTGGGCGCTCTTTCATGATCCTTTCTATAGGTAGAACTACTGTGAGCGGTCTAAACTTTGACCCTTATATTTCTTTCTTCATATTGTAAAGGGGAGCAAAGCCCGTTTTTTGCTCCCTAAATTGATAGATCAAGGGCCAGGGATATTTGATTATATAATTTTCACCCTAGTCTTATGACGAGTTAAGCCTTTGCTCTTAGAAAGTAGCATCTAAGCTAGATAGACAGGCTTCACACAAAACAAAATTGAAATGAATTCAAAACACGAGACTTTCCAGAACCGGATCTGTACAATCTAAGAGATTAAGCTTTTTACTATAATTCGGGTATATAAACACCTTATAAGTGCACCAGATCTATGGTCTGCAATATTCACCTCGGCCCATAAGCACAAATCCTCGGCACAGAATATAATCCCAAAGTACTCAAAAGACTCAAATATAGTCAATCAAGAAGGCGGTAAGACACTTGCAGAATTCCCCAATAGGTTAGACCTTTGATTAATTAACATCTCTTTTTTATTTACTTCCTCCTTTCTTTAATTCAAAGGAAGTAAAATGCAGCTTGTTCTTCAAGTTAGTGAAGTTATTTCCTGCTAATTAGACTTAACCAATCAGTCTTGTCAAATGCCTTTAATAAAACTCTTAAACAAAGCCCTTCTTCTATAGCTGATTTACGAACTCGCCCATCCTTTTGGGCACAGGGATGCGAGAACCAACCCGAGTAATCAACCATTTTTTTAGAAAATCTACCTCCAGCAAGATAGGGCGATGCCAAAAAGTCGTATAGTGTAGGAGCACTCACATTTTTTGGCAGGCTTACTCTTTCACTTGAAATATTCGATTGGAAGCTCTTCTTCACCGGGTTAAGCGACGGGAGTTTGAGGCTTGGCTTATCACCATATCCAACCCGAATCCCGTAGTTCAAAAGGAGAATTGGGCTACCTGAGACCAACTGATTATCCAAAAGATGAGACTGTTTTCTTAGTCACTTCTTTAGTATTGAACTCCTCTTCCGAAACTTGAGCCGAACCTTTCCTTATATAGTATGCCGCATCAATGGAAACTTCCAGTGAAAGACGATCAATGGCTGAGAACTCGTCTTAACCGTACTGTGTATTGGTTATTTTGGAAACCATTTGAAAACCTAAGGATAGGAAAAGCAAAGACCTATACCTCTTGTCTTCACCCCTTTTGTCCCTTCGCTCCTTGAGCTTCTACTCTTCCTGAATCATCCCATCTCATAAGAATAAGTCGACTTTCCTCCCACGGGCATGAGATCGATTCACAGCTCACGGTGCTTACACCTCTCGCCTATTGCAAGTTCTGTTCAAGAACCTCGTCCAAGAACTTGTATAGAGAAAGATTTTCGGCGGTGCAGCAGTTCTTGAATCTTTCTCTTTCGGTAGCTGGTTTGACTCTTTGTGATCAAACACAACCTAGGAAGAGTTGTAACCTACTTCCCAGACCAAGGGAAGAAGGTTTCAGATGAGTGTTGTGAATTACATTACATAAACATCCATGTATAAAATTCTGCCATTTATCACAACAAAACCCATTCGATCCAAAAAGATGCTTTTGCAATATCCCGACTTTATTTTGACCCTCCTCCTATTAAGCCTTTTGGTTTAAATCCCATATCACGAGAAATGTACAGGCGATCAGTGAGAGGATCTGATAGAGAGGTTCTTTATCTGGCTCGCTCTGTATATTGCGTTCGCTGGTCTCGCAACTAGTTCATGTAAGATAAGCCTCAGTCCTTATACAAGGAGGGGCTCCGAATTAAGTCGGAGCACTGCACAGTTCACGTTACAGTAACTTTCTTGCTAGGTATAAGTTAAGTCCCCTCGAGGCAACTCAACTAAAATAGGTCTAGATGGGGTCTCTCTCTTCAGGTAAAGGACCCATAAACGGAGCTATTCTGGTTCGATACCATGCGGTGGCATGAGGAGATTTAGTTTCACTCTTTTTTAGAAAAAAAAGTGTCCTATAACGGTGCTGAAGTAGTGAATCTATCGGCACCATAGCAGTGGAATACAACTTTGGACCTAACGGCTGGCCTAGTAACCTTTCGGAATGGGGGATCCCCGTTGGCAACAACCACGATAGTAGTTGCAGAACTACAGATAAGATTCGGACTGCCACTTCTCTAAAAGCATGGTTCTTGGCCCTCTCCCCCTTTGAGCTCGTCCATTCGTTGGGTGATCCCTTCCTCTCACATTCGAGTATTTGCTCGTCGTTTAGGCCCGTGAGTGAGATTTCTGCTCATTGCAAGATGACTACCAAACCTGAATCCTTGATTGTACGAGCTTCAAATAAATACCACAATGAAAGACATTCGATGCCTTAAGTAGGAAAGTTAGGATAAGGAAAAACTCCAGAGATAGTAAGATCCTTGCCTTGACCTTTTCGTGAACCAGAACCGGGAGAGGGTGAGAGGAAAAAGGGATCATAATGTCCAATCAAAGGACTTCTATGGCAGTGAAGCTGTAAATAGCAGTCTTATCCGAAAAGGCTTCATGCTTAGATCTTCTAGCAATCTCAGTTAAAAGCCTCAGTCGAAGCTCGGAAGTGATTTCGTTTGAGTTCGCATTTTAGTTCTATTTTTGTAGATCGGGTGGGATTTAAAAAAAATTCTCTACGTTCGTATCTGCAGCTGACAAGTCAGAAGTGTCCCCAGGGTTCGATCTAGCTGTTCTAGTTCAGACTGGAAATCTAAAAAGAAGAAGCTTGTTCATTTGAAATAGAACAGCTTTCAAACGAACTGGATTGCTTCGCCCTTGTTAGATTTCATCAATACTCAGGCTTTCTCATTAGATTACACAAGCTTTAGGAAGGGAACTACAACAGTACGAGCCTAGCTCGGATCCACGTCTATTTAGTTCTGGAAGAAGGGTAGGAATTTCATCTAGTTGCATTCCATCGAACTAAGGCAAGAAAGGAAAAGGTTTGGGGTTAAAGAATGGGATTTAGCCTTTTCTTTCAAAAAGAAGCACGGCACGAAATGATTCTTCATGCTCAAACATGTTGAACCCCAGTTATGTTAATCATGTTTTGATGATGACCAAATACCACTACTGGTTTGAAAACAAGTGTGCAGAAAAATAGGAGGCTCGGACGCAAATGATCATTCAAACAAAACAACCAGAAGACTCCACGGATGCAAATGACTATCCAAAAGACAGAGCTTCGGACGATGGTAATCGTCCGACACAAAGAACAGAAGCAGTGTCGAATGAAGAACAGCGTCCAATCATATTTCCAGAAGACATTGCTTCGATCAGACGCAGGTTCAGACGCATCCTCTTACGTCCGAACGAATACCCTCAGAGAACAGACACAGCATCCGACGCAGAGGTTAACAGTATCAGCCTTCCGAAAGGTAAGACGGCTAGTTTTCCAGTAAACCAAAAATAGCCGTTGGAAAGTTGTTGGAAGCAAATTTTAGGTATCTATAAATTCCCCCAAGCCTGAATTAAATAATAATAGAGACTTCTACTTTGATTACAAGTAATTCTTGAGTTATTTGGGAGAAATAGTGAGTACAAGCGTTGTAATAGTGTAGGTAGTTTTGTGAAAAGAGCTTAGAAGTGTAAAAGTTCTTCAAGTGTTAGAGTGGAGTGATAACAATTGTCACAAAAGGAGGTTGAGAGTGTAAAACTCTTGACTCAGCTAAAGGAAATTAGTATGAGCTCTTTACTCAATCACTTGTGTACAAGAGGTTATTGTCTCACCTACTTTGAAGAGACTTTTAGTGGCTGAACTTCTAGTTGAGAACTTGGTAGTTGCCTTGAGAGAAGCTCTTTGTGAATGTACTCCAAGCTTGAGAAGCTTGGGAGTTTGGTTTGCATTTCTTAATCTTAATCTTTTTATTGACACAGGTTCTTTGTGATTCAATTGTTGAATCTCTACTTGTGATTATTTGTGCTTAAGTGTTCATTTGTTGCATAAAGTTTGAATTTCCATTAAGCACATTATAAGGATTGGTTTTTAGAAACAACCTAATTCACCCCCTCTTAGGTTGGTTTTTGGGCCAACAAAACATGAGCCGATCGTTTGTTAGGGACGGTTTATAGATTATCAAATTCCCACAAATGGAATGAGAAGTGGGTCCATGTAAATGATAGAGACTTCGCAAACAACAGCGCTCCTTCCCCATATGGAGTTCGGGGTTCTTCACCTCCTTTTCACTGGGGAGATCTCGGTCCATTTTTTATTCTTGATGAAACGGACTTTCCAGTCTCTTTGTTTTTACGTCGTTCACTATTATTTCCAAGTTCTCTATGCAATACTTACTTTCCAGATTCCATCAATTTTATAACAACCATCTCCAACATGCGTGGACCTGGAATGACTATGCATAGATCACCCCTATTTGTGTGGTCAGTTTTAGTGACAACATTCTCACTTTTATTATCACTTCCGATACTGGCAGGGGAAATTACCATTATATTATTAGAATTCATTATAAAAAAGAATCTAATTTAAGCAAGCGGCCCTTCGCGACTCAAAGAGCCGGTACGCTTTTCGGCTAGCAACGGCTCAAAATGGGCGAGGGCTCTCTATTTGCTTGCATGCTGGCTGTTGCCATTATAAAGAAACTGGCTATAATAGCTGAAGTCCCAAGAAGATTTCCCCTGGCCTTCCTGTTGCAATTGGATGTATAACTCTTTTTCACTCACCAGGAGCTAATGGCCCCAGGGGATTTTCTTTTAATGCTTAAAGGTAGGCCTATCTCTTTTTACAGGTATTTCCTAGCTGGCTATCACAACACTTCTAGGTATCCCAGAAGGATCCTTGAAAGAAGCAGCAAGAATGGCCACCCAGTGAACTACATAATCGAAATACGGATGAGATTAGAAAGGCCATCCTTGGGGCAAAGAATGCGATCCCATATCGAGGAAGTGAGCCAAAATGAGCCATCAGTACAGTATAGAAGATATAGGACTCCTTTCTTTTTTTTTCAGCTTAGCCACGTCGACCGGATCAATCCACTTTAGCTCATTCCAAACTCGGTTGGATGTAGGATAGGACCGGTTAGCACAACAGAAACAGTCGCCGGAACTATGCTACGTCTTATTTCCTGCTGCGGTACCAACTACGGCAGGTTTGGCATAAAAAAAGACCCCGCTATTGCATTATTTTTGATCCTCTTCCAATTCCAGCCTGCTATGAAGGGCAATCACTACTATCCCACCTCCAATGCCAAGAAGAAGCTCTTGCCACTGTCGGCATAACTGTTGTTGGTGGTAAGGGCATGGCTTAAGGAAGTTTAGTAGGGGCATGCGAAAAAGGCATAACCGAGCTACTTTGATGCACTGCCAAAAAAAAGACTCTCAAAAGACAAATGCATAAATTGAATTAAAGAAAGAGATGATCGAGTCTCTTACGCCATCCTAGGCAGTTCTCCCGTACGCGTCTCTGCCGTCTACTTTCTAAGGTTCAGGTTTGTCTGCCTATCCTAGGTGACCATCTTCGTCTACTACGGAATGGTACCAATAGTATTTATCTTGGTTCCTATTTGTTTGTCTCCAACTGGGATTAGTGAGACCGGAAGGTAAAGCCACAAAATCTAACACACTGTTAGGTGACCTGCCATACACGACCTGGTAGACTTCCTAGTATACCCTTACAGAAGCTTGTGCAAACAAGAGGAAGGGTTAGGTTTTCTGGCCGGGGTTGCTTGGTAAACAAGCAAAACCCACTAATGTAGACGCCAACTCACCTAATACCCGCTACGTACCTTACTCTTCTCTGATAAGCAAGTCTGAGAATCTAAGATCAGACTTGCCTTTCTGACTATCTTTCTATTGCCTTGTTAATGGACGAGGAAGTGACATATAAAAAATAGGAAACGAATAAGCTGCTGATTGACTGGGATTATTCCCTTCTTGAGCGAAGGAAAAGTACTCTCCCATTTTTAATAGGAGAATAGAATTCGGAAGAGGCTAAAGGCCTTTTCTTCCTTAATTTAGTTACTTCTATCCCTTTGAATAGCAAAGTTGCCCAGCAAGGGCGTTAAGGCTTTCCTTTCCTTCTGATCCAACCCCGAGCAATCTTAGTTATTGGTGGGGGTTCAGTAACCTTGGTATTTGTTTAGTCATTCAGTCTCTTATACACATCTGGCATTTTTTTAGCTATGCATTACACACCTCATGTGGATCTAGTGTGAAAGAACATCTAAGGCTAAGGTTACGAAGCCAAGGAAGTCCATTACTGAGAGAAGTGGTGATCTCGTCTTGCTCGCTAGGAGAGAGAAAGCTTCTGGACCACCTTTTCCGGCCAGATAGCAAGCCCTGTCCCTTAAGATTCAGATAAGAAAAGAGTTACAAACTTTCACCTCCGTACAAGTTTTGGCCAGGATGATTGGGAAGATCAAACCAATTTGAACCGCTCACATCACAGTAGTAGTAGCGTAAAGGCCGTAAGTTGGGGAGCTGTGGAGCCAGATAGCAAGACAGAGGTGATGGCTATTTACAAGTTTAGCAATTGAAATAAGACGGAGGTCCACACTCAATCCTCTCACTCAGAACCTCTTAGCAAACTCGGCTAAGTTGGAATGAGATATCCGCGACTTTATTTGCTGAGGCTCAGACATAGCATCGTATATAAGAGAAAGGTTGCTCTTATAAGAGCTAGTTTCCCACAAGCTAAGCAAGGGTCGATGTAATTGAGTCATCTTCATGCCATCTTCATTCAGTTGAACTCGCAAATTGTCTGGTAGTATTACTACTAAGAGACTTAGTTCACTATCAGTCACCAGTGGAATTATTTTCTTAGATGTGTACAAAACAAAAGATCCTAAGCCCTATTACGAGCGGTTGGACAAGAGTTTTCCCAAGCAGTCGAAACTGTCCCTACGATCGATGCAACATGGACATAAAGGTCTTTATGATACAATCAATAATTCGCTTATTTTTCAATTAGGCCTTGCTCTAGCTTCTTTAGGGCGTGTTGTTATTACCTCCTTGGTAGATCAACACATGTACTCCTTACTTGTTTATGGACGTTCGGGACAAACTGAACTCACTGAGCCGGGACGAAAATCGAAGGGAAGCTCTCATTTTCGCTGACTCCTCACAGCCTACCATTAAAGAGATGCGAAACAATTGGTAAAATGAAGAAAGTCAACTCATTCTCTTACTAAAAGGACCCTTCAATTCAATCCATAAGCTTTTTGATTGATTCAGGGCACCGCTCCCCTTCTTAGAATTAGAACCCATTGATTGAGAGGGGCCTCAGCCTGTGAAGGGGAGAGTAGCCCAGTGAACTTTGCTAACTCCCCCTTCTCAACCCGTATCTTGTTCGTTCTGGAAACACGTCTTCCTATTCCATCTTTTCTCAAATCTCCTTTAACCGAAGAAATAGAAGCACGAGAAGGAATACCGAAACCTAGTTCACTCGTTGAGTCTCATGCACTTTCTTTCCTTTAATCGAAGAGAGAAGGGTGAGGTACGGTAAGCGAAAGGAATACCAGGGATATGGAACGAAGCTAAGTCTATTCATGAAAAGCATGTAAAGGACAATGAGCTTTTGCAATCTTGATTGAGTTCCTTCTACTTGTGTTGAAAGCAGAAAGATATCTCTTAACTCGCATGCCGTAGAGGATTTTCAAGCAGAAGCTTTTGCGGTAGTGAAATCAGAATACGCTCTTTTGTGCAAGAATATGCAGCTGTGAAAGTTAAAAGAACATTTTTTGATTAAGTTCATGATCTCCTTTATTAGCATAGGTAACGAGAGAAAGGGTTTGAATTAGGCGCCCCTTTCTTTTATATTCGATTAGTAGATAAGATATTTGGTCGCATCGGTCGAATAGCTTATAGAGTTATCTTGCCGTGAAGAGAGAGCAGAAAAGTAGTCTTGTGACTAGGAATGTGAAAACGATGAGGCTTGAAGTGAGTCGAGCTTACTTTCGTGGAGGACAAATAGGAGGACAACAAATAGACAGGGTGAAAAAACCTACAGCTTTGACTCCGGATGCGATGGGACCGATGCCTGCTGCTTCATCTGGGAGAAAAGAATCATAGATATACCAGTCATTAGAAGGAAGAACCACCATAAAAAGATTCCTCGTGTATCATCTGTAGCAAAACTATGAATGGGAGCTAGCAATCCGGACCGAGATATGAATGGAAGATGCCTCTAAAACTTCTTTTTCTTGGTCAGGAGAGGATCGATATAATTGAGCTCGATTGAAAGGAGAGGGAACAACCACAACGTTAGGCCCCAAAACTATACGAAGCCCTTCCGAATGACCTATAATACATTTTAGGAGGGATCCCTTAGCGAGAAAGAAAAGAAGACTTTTGTCCCAATTTTCCTTTTTATACTTGTTCTAGTTAGTGTTCATTGGGGCTTGGGCTTGGAATCCCTCGTAGCCGCGTGCGACAGAGGACTCAGATATACTACGAAGAACGGCATAGATCGGTACGAAATACCATTCTGGCACAATATGAGGCGGGGTGGGCATCGGATTAGCAGGTCGATATAATTGTCGGGATGCCCCAAAACATTAGGAGAATAAAAAATCCAAATGGAAAAAACTTGCCTCTTGCTGGCCTTCTCGAGTTATCATAAGTGATGTACACGGGAGAAGGAGCCAGAGAGTCCTCAGAAATGTCAAGGGCACACAGCGGGGCAGATGTTGAGGGTTTTTTTACCTCGAGAGATAGAACGGACTAGAGAGAGGGCTTAGATCGGAGAGGAGAAGCTCTTTTCTTTTTAACAAAAAGCTGTGACCTCAACGTACACCTTTAGCCAATTTGATTCGCTGGAGAGAGAAACTAGTGGCCCTTTCCATTGTGCAAGCAAGATTGGTTGGATTAGCCCACTTTTCTGTAGGTTATATATTTATTTATGCGGTTAACCAATTTCTAAACGTTGGAGTCGATCCTAAAAAGATACCACTTTCTCATGAATTTATCTTGAATCGGGATCTTTCGGCTCAACTTTTTCCCAGTTTTACCGAGGGAGCAACCCCATTTTTCACCTTGAATTGGTCAAAATATTAAAGTTCCGTGCTGCTCACCACTCCTCGAGGCCAAGGATGGGGTCGAACCATCATTCTAGGATTTGCAATCTGATACATTTCCATTTGTTACCAGGATGGTCCCCTATGCACTTCATTTTTTTGGAAGGGAAAAAAAAGTACCCCCCATCATAGTGAACCTCTCCTTGTGATTAAGATGAGATAGATGCCTCCCTGCGAAGAAAGATGGGAAAAAAAAAGGAGGATCCCAGTTTTCTTCTTGGTTCAGACGAGATGAAAACCTCTCATTCCTCTGAATCTAGTTTAGATTCGTTCTATAATACACTCAATTTTTCGATGATTTATAAAAAAAGGGTGCTTTTCTTGAGCTCAACCATGTGGATGCTAGTTTTCTGAGGATGATTCTTTCGCGTAAGTCAGGGAAGTGTTGAGCCAGAGTAGAGATGACCGTTTCAGCATCACTGTGACAGTATCCGAGTGAAGAATTCTGACGCAGTGCGAGCACTAGATGGAAAAGACAGATAAAGGAACAACCCACCAGAAGGGCTTACTTCAAGGAGCACCAATCTCTCCTCGGCAAATTTCTATTTGCATGAAGCCGACCTATGGATAGAAAGAAAAATGCAGCACCTTCCGCTGTGTAAAATTATGTCCGTAATGTTAATGTTGTGCCAATAAGGGATTTTTTCCTTATATACGTCTTGAAGGAGAGGATCGACCGACCTCTATAGCCCATTTTCGCTAAGCTTTTTCTATTATTACTTCCCGGACTGAGCGATGTGAGGAAGAAGAATCCTAGGTCAAGGCAGTAGCACGGTACAGGATCAGTCCCTTGTTCTCAGTGCTTAGTATGAAATGACATAGTCAAGAGATCGATCTCGGATTTGATCCTATCTTTTGTGCCTTTAAGCCTAATAGAAGTTCTCGCACTTGAGAAGGAATATCTTTTTTAGTGTCTTTCTCGAGTTATCAATTCTTTGACCATTTATATACCGAGCTTTAAAGGCCAATAAAAATGGAAAATGAGAGACCCAAAGTAATGAGAAAATGACTTGTAACTATGAACCTATAAGGTATCATACCCTAGAGATTACGAAATAACGAAAAAGTAAAAGTGACCGAGATGCGAGGGGAAAACTTTTGTTTAACATTTCCAGCTTCTTTCTTTTTGATTTTAGCTTTCTTTATTTTTTTTAGGGGCCCAGAGCGCTAAAAGGTGGGTGGGGGAGAAGGAAGCTGAACCTTTAATCGACCTGGGCACATAAAAAATTCTCGGCGTCGAGAGAGATTTGAGCTCAGCGATGTTTTCGATCTCAATAGCTTCATCTTCTGGATTCTTATAAAATCAGAAACTAAAATCCTTTGTCTTAGATTCAGGTAAAAAGCTACCTCTCGCTTCATCGGAAGCTTCATAAGTTTTAGATTTGAAAAAAAGCCACCGCTGTGTCTGCATCCTTCTCCTAAACACTTAGTATCCCGTTTATCGCCAATTTTTTGTCCATAAAATGGAACAGACGAACTATATACCATGGAAAACCGAGAGAATGTCATTAATTTAAATACAAGATCTTATATCTTCTCAGTTTTGTTGATGGAGGAACGGATCCTTTCTTCGTCACAAGTGTGCGTGGAATCTAAGTTTTTTGAGCTCTAATGCTGGAAAGGGGATGGCTAATGTCCGTTACTAAGCTGATAGCTTGAGACCGATCCCAGCTCATAACTGCTAATTAGAAGAAAAGCGCTGAAAGAGGCCCCCGATAGATAGCTTACCAGTTGACTTCTTCGGGGGTTTGGATCAGAGAAAAGGCAGTTTAGAGACAAAGAAGAGAAAAAAACATATAGAAAAAGAGTGAGCGCTCGCTCTTTCTTTATAGGGCACATCAATGAAAAAGAAAAACTTGGTTACGGGAACCGAAGGTTAGGCCGACTACTTTAGTAGAGCTATACCTAAAAAAGTTTCTTCCTGCCCCTTCCCCTTCCCCTTTCTGTCAATGTTGCCAATTCCCAAAATATTAATGACCCTCGTGTATATGACTGAGAGGGTAAACTCCTAAAAGATGAACAAAGCGAGCTGAGTTCCCCTGCCTTCGGAAAAAAGCATACTTCTAATGGTATCTTAGTTCGGCGATGGAAAAAAATCTTTGGTCCATTTGACTAGCCTATCTAATCTAATAACCTAACCTTCGTCCACGATTCTCTCTTTGTGAAAGGAAAGGTAATGCAATTTCATGACGTAAATCGATGATTACCTTTAGGCTCACATTGTAAGAGCTTAGAGTTTATCGCGTAGCAAGAGATCATCGAAAGCACGAGGTTCAATCAACCAAGGACTTAAGCAAGCTTTTTGGATCGGGCCGGCAGTCCTTCCTCTCACAGACAACCATTTCAAATCCTAATTCCTCAACCATTGCTGCACGCCAGTGAAGGCCTACCCAGTCCATCCGTTAACCCAAATAATGACCATTTAAGCACCTCTACAAGCAGATAGAAAGAGATGGCAAAGTAAGCACCTCGTCGTTATAATACTTTCTCTGTGGTCTATCACTCTCCCAGGAATAATAGAAGCTCAAGGAGCAAAGGGATGAAAGGGGCGAAAACAAGAGGTATAGGTCTTTGCTTTTCCTATCCTTGGGTTTTCAAAAGAATTTCCAAGTAATGTAGGTGCAGTTTCGAGTGGAAAAAGCTAAAGAGCTACTCCTTTCGTGCGCCCCTCACCTCTTCCATGAGGATGATCTACTGGATTCATTGCAACACCACGAACAACAGGGCGTCTGCCTAACCACTGGCTTTGTCCAGCTTTTCTAAACTTAAGTACACCATGGTTGGGTCATTTGCTGCTTTTCATTTTGATAAGAGTAGGTGCTTGCTGCTCGCTCGCTGTCTACTAAATGAGCCTTCACTGCCTGCCCGGCTCCTATCTTTAATCTTAAGTAAAGTGAAGTAAAATCAATGAAGTGAGCATCAGTGTTTTCGAACATCAATTTACTTAAGTAAATATAATAAAGAGAATAGTATTTGGAATATCTGCTTCTCTTCTTTTTTCCTTTTAAGTGCGGAGACTCTAATCGGAGCTAGTTACCTACTCGTGAGCCAGAAGAATGTGGGTCATCCGATTGGCACACCAGGTACTTCGCTTTAGCATCGGACCTAAGACTCCACCCAGTCTCGAACCTAAATCTCTTATACACATCTAGATGTGTATAAGAGCTTGGCCGGCCAATGCGTTGAGATCATGGGCATCTTTTTTGTTCTCTTCTTTGTCTTAAACTGCCTTTTCTCTGATCCAAACCCTCGAAGAAATCAACTGGTAAGCTATCTATCGGGGGCCTCTTTCAGCATCACAACTTCCAACCAGGGTAGGCACCTTGGGAGCTTTTTTTGAGGGTATCTTTTCCTCGACACCGGCACCAATTCATTCTTTCCCGATTTCTTCTTTACGGACGAGTTACACCGACCAATAAGGAGATATTTTGGGCTTATCGGATGCACTTCACTAGCAAGAGGGTCGACTGAACGTCAAAGAGACCGGTTTTCTCCATCCATATGTCCAACTGGTAGGTCTCGGTCGGGAGAGAGCACGCTCAATTTGTTCCGACAAGTGCCTCAAAATTTAGGCTGAAACAATAGCCGTGTCATATTTCTCAGGATTGCCTTTTGAACTGAACTACCATGACTCTCGTTAACTGCATCCAATTCGTGAATCAATTGCTGCAGATTATATGATTTCTTATCAGTCTCTCCGAATTGGAGAGAGAAAATAAATCTGACGGGGATGAGTACTTTTTTCCTCCCCATCACTAGCAGTTTAGTTCAGCCATCGATTCCGGTGCGGGAGACAGGGAAAAAATTACCTGGGATGCCTGTGCCCAATAAGAAATTATGGAGCCATCCATTAATAGTAATAGAACTCTGTGCAAAGTTTCCTCCCGTGATATGAGTTACTACCCCTTGATCACTTATACTGCCCCAAACATCTGACTGTATTTTCCAGTTGATGGCCTGAGGTAGAGCACTCAATGGGCTAGGATGGCCCCATATCGCCTTACCAACCCCAAGGAAACTTCGAATACAGACCTAGATCATTTGTGTAGATAGACTTTTTGGGTGCTAAGATCCAAAGTCGAGAGGGAAACAACCCAGATCGCTCTTCTTGGTTTAGAAAAATCCCTCATGATCGCTCTTCTTGGTTCAGAAAAACCCCTCATTCCTCTGAATCTGGTTCAGATTCGTTCTATAGTACACTCGATTTTTTGATGATTATAAAAAAGTGAGTGGTATTATTGGACTGATCTTTTGGTGGGAAATGTTTGAGCATATTTCTTTTTTGCTATTGCTAAGTCCTTCCATGTGGGTTTTTATCCCTTTTCACTAGCCAATCCAGCTCTTACATTCAGTGGAAGTTAAAGTTGCTTACCGATTGTTAAATATGTACGTGATGGTAGACATTTATGTATTGCAATCTCTTTGTCTGCCATGGTGTCTGATCAGCACTATGGTTGATACAAAGCATCGTAATAAGAGTAGCTCTTCCTGGTAGTAGGGCTAGTGTAATCCATTATAGTGGAAATATTCCACCATGGCACACCCAGAATATGGGGCCAAAAATTGTAGAGAAACAGGATCCGAAGCAGTGGTTGCTACAAGAATGGAATATTCCAAAGCGGTTTTCTATATTTCTTAAATGCGTATATATTTCGGCCTCGTTCTCGGCCGCAATCACATTTCTAAATGTGGCCAAGGATTCCGAGCTTGATGAAGACTCCAGGGCAGGAAGACTGGTTTCTCCGCTTGAATTGCCATTTTCATTCGGAGCTAACACCCTTTCTATAGTAAGGGGCCTTTTCAATAAGGCTCGCATAGGGGTGCTTACCTTTTCTGGGTTTCCTAAACTCGAATATTTAATGAAGTTCGTAAAGACCCGCTCCTTGGAAACCTAGTTTTGGAGTTTTCGCCCCAACCTACTAGGGGGTCGTTAGACCGTAGCTTGCTGCAGAAAAACGTAATAGGCTAGCGTGGCTCGCTTCGCTCTTGAAGCTCCTGATGTTTTCCAAACCTTATTTTGATAATGACATAAACACTTAACTTTGTAAACAAGTTTTTTGCAGGACTGTTATCTGTTTTGCTAGAGACAGGGCTTTCGGACGCACTGAACCGTCCGAACTAGGTCTAAACGGTTCTCGGACGACAGCACCGTCTGAACAATTAGACAGAAAGAAATGGGATTCTACTGCTTCTCTTTTCGGACGAACATGACGGTCTGAAGCTTCTATCGGACGAAGGAACGGACTCATGCACGGACGTCCGAAAGAAGCTCTTCAACGACTGTATAAAGATCGAACGCTGTATCGGACGCATCCAAAATATCTCGGACGTCCGAAACCCCAACGGCTACTTTTTGTGCATTTATTATTCTAGCCGTTAGGGAGTAGTTGCAACCACCATTTATTGCTCTTATAAATAGCTTCTTTGACATTCAGTAAAGATCATCTAATACATTGAATACAAGCCTTAGAAAAGAGTAATTTGAGTACAAATTGACTATAGTGCCTTGTTGTATTAGTGTGCAGTTGTGAGTGTAATTCAACTTTGAGTGGAGTGATAATCTTGTATGAAAGTGTGGTTGTAAGAAAGATTCTTGGCTCAACTAAAAGAGTTTTAGTGTGAGCAAGAACTTCCCAACTTTGTAAAGATTATTGGCTCACCAAGTGTGTGAAGCATTCTAGTGATTGAATACTTCAAGCTTGCTAGATTGGAAGTATTGGTTTTTTAATTTTTCTCTCTTTACCGTACAGTTCTAATAATTTTATTATATCAGCATTCAATTTGAAAATCTCAATATTTCTGAAAATATATTTTTAAGAAACCTAATTCACCCCCCTCTTAGGTTGCTTTGGGACCAACAATTGGTATCAGAGCTTGCAGTCTCATTGTATTGCTTAAACTGCTTTTGAGAAAAGAAATTTTATGGCAACCAACAATGCTCTATTTTTTGAGGGCCAATCCGTTACTAGGGCCCCTATGTTTAATGGGGCAAATTTTATTAGTTAGAGAGATAGAATGAAAATATTTCTGCAATCTATTGACATTGATTTGTGGTATGTTGTCAATGAAGGTCCTTTTGAAGCTTCTATCATTGATGATCACACAAATAGAAGAAGAGAAAAGACAAGGGATGAGCTCACTCCACAAGACAAGACAAACTTGACGTTAAATGCAAAAGCTATGAATGTGTTATATAATTCCTTGGATGCAAATGAATCAACTCGCGTGAAGGGTTGCATTTCTGCTAAAGAAATATGGGATAAGTTGAAGGAAATCCATGAAGGAAGCGATGATGTTCGTGAGCAAAAGAAATCCTTCTTGTTGCCAAGTATGAGACCTTCAAGATGGAACCACATGAGAACATTGACAAAATGTACTGTAAGAGGTTCAATGACATTATAAAGGATCTCGAAGCCTTGGGTAAGGAGTACTCTTTGGGTGAAAAAAATAGAAAAATCCTAAATGCTCTATCGAAAGAATGGGATGCCAAAACAATTGCTATAAAGGAAGCCACGAATTTAAATTTAATGCCTATTGAATGGCTAATAAATTCTCTTACATCTTATGAATTGAAGTTAAAGGCCAAGGTAGTGGATGATGAAGAAGCAAGGCCAAGAAGGAGCATTGCTCTAAAGACCTCTCAAGAAGAAGATGAAAATAGCTCCATCAATCTAGAAGATGAAGAACTTGATGAAGGTGATCTTGCACTTATCACCAAAGGATTTCTTAAACATTATGTCAACAAACAAAGAATGAGAAGAGGCGGAGCCACAAACTCAAATAATTTCAATGGGAAGTCAAGGCTTGAAATGAAGAAACAAAATGAAAAATGCTTTGAATGCGGTCAACTCGGACACTTTGCAAATGAGTGTCCTTCCAAGAAAAACTGAAGGCAGGAAGAAAACCTAGATTCAACAATTTTCAAATCACATGGGATGATTGCAACTCCGAAGGAGAAGTTGAAGAAGAAATGGAGTCGGCACAAATGTTCTTTATAGCCATTGGAGATGATGATCTCTTATTTAACTCTACTCTAATGTAGCAAAGAGACAAGATGATCTTGAAGCTTTCATTTTGAAATTTCATGATAGCTTAAAGGAATCATATGCGAGAAATTTTTTTTAGTAAAAAAGTCAAATGCTTTATTGAATGCTAACTCTAAACTTGTGAATGAAAACAATAGGCTATCACAAGAAAATCGTGATTTGAAGAAAAGAATGCATGTGAGATCAAAGGTCAAGGAAGAACAAGCCTCCTTGAAGAAAAGAATGGATGACTTGAATGCTCTCTTAACTAGAAAGAAAGAAAATGTTGTTGATATTTAAAGAAATAGAAATGTAGCAATCAACAAAATTTTTGTCATGTTTAGAATGGATGACTTTTGTATAACAACTGTAAAACCAAAATCATCTTTATATGGTAATAAAAGCATTATTTGTAGATATTGCCAACAACATGGACATGTTAAGAATATGTGTTATGTCAAGAAGAACGAAAAACTTGGAATGAAAGTTGCATGGATCGAAAGCAATTTCACTAACTCAAATGGACCCAAGAAAATGTGGGTACCAAAAGTTATCAATTGATTTATTGTGTAGGTACTTAACATCACCAACAATGCTAAGTGGTTCATAGATAGTGGATGTTCAAGGCAGATGACGGGTGATGCCTCTCTCTTCACAAATCTCACATCCGAAAACAGTGGAAAAGTCACTTTTGGAGATAACAATAAAGCAAAATCAATCGGCATTGGTGATATAGGTAAAAATGGTGAAACCTTGATTAAGAATGTGCTTCTTGTTGATAATTTGAGATTTATAATTTATTAAGTGTCAGTCAACTTTGTGAAAGAAATTTATATTTATTGTTTACCAAACATGAATGTCTTATCCTTGACATCCATAAAAATCATGTTGTTTTATTCAAAGGCACTAGGCACAATGATGTTTATGTGATTCATCTTGATAAAATTAGCAATAGCAATGTAAAATGTCTTACCGCTTCCATAGATGATCCTTGGCTTTGGCATAGAAGACTTTGTCATTTTAATATGGATTTGATTGAAAAACTTGCCAAGAAAGATTTTGTAAGAGGTTTGCCAAAACTTAAATTTTTTAAAAATAAAATTTGTGATGCATGCCAATTTGGTAAACAAGTCAAAGTTTCTTTTAAACCAAAGAATTTTGTGTCTACTCATAAGCCTTTAGAATTGTTGCATTTAGACTTATTTGGACCTACTCAATATGCTAGTCTAGGTGGTTGCAAATATGCCTTTGTTATTGTAGATGACTATTCTAGGTTTACTTGGGTATTATTTCTTGTTCACAAAAATGAGGCATTTGAAAAATTTGTAAAACTGTTTTCCAATATTCAAAATTTATTAGATCTAAAAATTGTTCGTTGAGCCTCAGATATAATTAAGAAGTGACAATGGTGCCGAATTTAAATTTGGAGGTTTTCCCAACTTTTGTGATCACAACGGTATTTTTCATGAATTTTCGGTTGTTAGAGTTCCTCAACAAAATGGTGTTGTTGAAAGGAAAAATAGGACTCTTCAAGAAACGGCTAGAACTATGATTAGTGAATGTGACTTACCACAATACTTTTTGGCCGAAGCGGTTAACACGGCTTGTTACGTCATGAATCGAGTCTTATTGAGATCCTTTTTAACTCCTTTTTTGTAGAAAATCCGTTGTGAGCTATTTCAAAGTTTTTGGTTGGAAATGTTTTATTTTAAAAATCAAAGAAAACCTTGGAAAATTTGACAAAAAATCGGATGAAGAAATTTTTCTAGGATTTTCTAGTGACAAGAAAGCATACTGAGTTTACAATAGAAAAACGCTTTTGATAGAAGAAGTTGTGCATGTTACATTTGATGAAACTGATGATGTTATCTCAAAGAATTTATGTGAAGATGAAGATTCATGTAGGTATTTTAAAGGAGCTCAAAAAGCTTGTTATTCATGAAGACCATCAAAAGATCACATCAAGCGTTGATGTCAACAACCATCAAATCAATGATGAAAAGAATGAGGACATTCCAAATGAGCTTCCGAAAGCTTGGAGATTCGTCTCTAGTCACCCTCAAGATTTAATCATAGGTGATCTATCCGATGGGGTAACTATTCGTTCTCATAAACCTTTGCATAGTAATTGTGCATTACTCTCTCACATTGAACCTAAACATATAGATGTTGCTTTGAGTGATGAATCTTGGGTTAATGCTATGCAAGATGAACTTAGTCAATTTGAGAAAAATAATGTATGGACCTTGGTTGAAAGACCTTCTTCTCACCCCGTTTTGGACGGATGGGTTTTTATTGGCTTAAATGACAAAGGTGAAATCATAAGGAACAAAGCTAGACTTGTTGCAAAAGGTTATGCTCAAGAAGAAGGTATTGACTTTGATGAAACCTTTGCACAATTGAAACCCGTGGCTAGATTAGAATCCATTCGCATGTTTCTTGCATTTGCATGTTTCAATAATTTCAAATTATTTCAAATGGATGTCAAAAGTGCATTTTTAAATGGTTTTATTGATCAAGAAGTTTTCGTTGAACAACCTCCGGGCATTGAAAATAAAAATCTTCCAAATTATGTTTGATTAGTTATTCTGATGCTGACTTTGATTTGATTAGTTATTCTGATGCTGACTTTGCTGGGTGTAAAATTGATAGAAAAACTACTAGTGGTATGTGTCATTTTCTGGGAAATTGTCTTGTGTCTTGGTTTAGCAAAAAACAAAATTCTATTTCTTTTCCTACGGTGGAAGCCGAATACATTGCTGTTGGAAATTGTTGTACTCAACTTTTTTGGATGAAACATACTCTGAAAGATTTTCGTGTATTTTTTGATTGTGTGCCTATAAAGTGTGACAACACTAGTGCAATTAATCTCACAAAAAATCCTGTATGCACTCTAGAACCCAACACATTGAGGAAAATGTTAAGCATCATTTCATTAGAGATCTTGTTTGTAAAAAGGAAATTTGTGTTGATTTTGTGCCTACTTCAGATCAATTGGCGGATATTTTTACAAAACCCTTAACTCTAGATCGTTTTGAATCTCTCAGAAAATGTTTGGGGATTTTACAGATCAATTTGGCATGAGTTAGTAGTTCGGACGCACTAGTTCGTCCGAACAGCTCTTCCTTTCGGACGCTCTGGATCGTCCGAAAACTCCATTTCTTCCTCAGACGCTCATAATCGTCCGAAAGATATTCATTTTATTCATCAAACTCTCTGGAATTCTTCCGGACGAGTACCATCGTCTGAAAGAATATCGGACGCACTGGCTCTTCTTTCAGCCGTCTTATACACATCTAGATGTGTATAAGAGCACACCAAACGGTCAGCCGTCCGAACGGTCTCCCTGTTCGATTAAAACCCTCCATCTTCCCCATTTCGGACTCACCACCTCCCCTGAAAACCCTCTGGCAAAAATTGTCAGTAGCCTTCACCACCCCCTCCAAATTCCTACTCTCTCTTCCAAAATTTGTTGGAAAATTATCCTCTCCAAAGCTTCTATCACCTAAATCACATCTAATTTCCCTCATCTACCATTTCATTTCCTCAAATTCTCACCAATCTTCAAAAATTTTAAATTTTTTTCTTTTCTTTTCCTTCCTTCAAAATGGTTAAATCTCGCGGAGGTTCGTCTACAACAACTTGTGGACGCAAATCTAAAGGGAAAGCTCCAGCACGAGGAGAATCATCTTCTAATCCCCAAGTCTCCTCCAATCCACTCTTGCCAAAATTCATCGATGCCAAGGCATCCGAACGGTATACATCCCTTTTAAGTAAATCCATAATTGTTCAACGTCCTGCATCTCAAAGTTTGTTTGATGAGTATAATCTTCCCCTTGTCAAATCCTATTTTGAAAAACAAAATTGGGGTCACCTAGTCCATATTGATTTACTTGTATATCATGACATGGTGCTTCAATTCACTGCCAATTCATCTTCAGAAAGGCCCCACCATTCGCACTTTAATTTCTCGAGTTAACAGCACTAATCTTGAGATTTCATCCAACATCATTAACACGATTTTTGAATGTGAGGTCTCAAACCCAAAAGATTTCTCCTACTTCTTTTCTTTGGATAAATGGCCCGCTGTGGACACTCGATTTGACATCGAAGAGGTCAGGGCTATTTTCAACATCAATTTTAAACAGGTCTCGGAAGCCAAAACTACATTGCTCACTCCTGAACTCAATATTCTGTATACTCTTGTCATAAATCTGTTATTGCCAACTAACGGGCATCATATTGAGCCCGGTAAAATGCAGCTTTACTTATTTTTTTGTGTTTTCAAGGGCATTCCTCTTGATTTTGGGTATCTCTTTTGTTCCCTATGGGAACTCTTTCTTACTGATACCCGAAGAAACATTCCTTTTGGCAAATTTCTCACCAAAATTTTTGATTTCCTCGACGTTCCTTTTAGCGGAAACAAACAATTTCCTCAACACTTATTTTAACAAATCTTACATTGAACGAAAAGGCCTCCGGTTTTTCAACGATCAATGGTTAACTAAGGCGGCCTTTGATCGTGCACAGTCACAATCTCATGCCTCCACCTCTGATTTTGCTATTCCCTATTCTCCTTCTCCTCAACCACCTCTACCAATCCACGATCCTCCTCCATCTACATCTGAACCATCACTTTCTCATATATGTGGCCTTCTCACCTCTTTAAGCACTCAAGTCAGTTTCTTTCAACGTCGTACTAATCGAAAGTTAAAGAGACTTGAAACTCGACAAATGATGTTACAAGGGGCACTTAGCCTTGGCATGTCTACCTCAGCTCAGGTTCATTTTGCTAATCTTCAGTCCCAATATCCACTCGAATCATCTTTCGACAGTGATGACCCTGAAGATGAAAATGCTCATGAGGACAACGAAGAAGCTGCCCAGGGAGCTGCCAATGACGAGGAAGAAGACGATGAGGATGTTGACGACACGTTTGACTTCATCATGCACAAACGTCAGCGTCGCACCTCGAAGCTTGTCTCTTAGTACAGGTTCTAGATGTCAGATATACACATCTAAATGTCATAAGAGACTGTAGAAGCGCTCCAAAAAATGAAATGACTCGCATTAGTGGTGTTTTCAGCATTTCTTTCATTTTTAGAACTTCCCGTAGATTTACCTTTCTCTATAAATTGGACATGTATTTCCTTGAATTCAGTACTGTTAAACTTTTAAGTTGAATATATGAAGCTTGTTGAATTTCTGTCAATTACTTACACATTCTCAGGGGGAGCTTTGTTTGATGATGTCAAAAGGGGGAGTAGTCTTCTATACTGAAAAATGAAATGATTAGTCATATCCAATTGTTTTTACACAATTACTCTATGAAGGTTTGTCATCATCAAAAAGGGGGAGATTGATGTTTTTCAAACCTTATTTTGATGATGACATAAACACTTAACTTTGTAAACAAGTTTTTTGCAGGACTGTTATCTATTTTCCTAGAGACAGGGCTTTCGGACGCACTGAACCGTCCGAACTAGGTTTAAACTTCTCGGACGCATTGCACCGTCCGAACAATTAGACAGAAAGAAATGGGATTCTACTGTTTCTCTTTTCGGACGAACATGACTGTCCGAAGCTTCTATCGGACGAAGAAACAGACGCATGCACGGACGTCCAAACGAAGCTCTTCAACGACTGTATAAAGATCGGACGCTGTGTCGGACGCATCCAAAATATCTCGGACGTCCGAAACCCCAACGGCTACTTTTTGTGCATTTATTATTTAGCCGTTAGGAAGTAGTTGCAACCACCATTTATTGCTCTTATAAATAGCTGCTTTGACATTCAGTAAAGATCATCTAATACATTGAATACAAGCCTTAGAAAAGAGTAATTTGAGTACAAATTGACTATAGTGCCTTGTTGTATTAGTGTGCAGTTGTGAGTGTAATTCAACTTTGAGTGGAGTGACAATCTTGTATGAAAGTGTGGTTGTAAGAAAGATTCTTGGCTCAACTAAAAGAGTTTTTAGTGTGAGCAATTACAAGAACTTCCCAACTTTGTAAAGATTATTGGCTCACCAAGTGTGTGAAGCATTCTAGTGATTGAATACTTCAAGCTTGCTAGTTTGGAAGTATTGGTTGTTTAATTTTTCTCTCTTTACCTTACAGTTCTAATAATTTTATTGTATCAGCATTCAATTTGAAAATCTCAATATTTCTGAAAATATATTTTTAAGAAACCTAATTCACCCCCTCTTAGCTTGCTTTGGGACCAACAGCTCCTTGTTAGCACGAAGGTAGAGATAACTTAAATCAGAAGCATGGAATGCAAGCTCTTCGGGATTAACCTATAATCTAACCATATTGCCCAGGAGTTAACACGAAGAGGGTCTTAGATACACAAGTCGGTGTTCGAGAATCCGATGTTATTAGCTGTGAATTCAAAATTTTTGGTATTTTTCGTTTCTTCGGATGATATGATGGGTCAATCATTTGCTTTATTGGTTCCAACGCTCTTAGTTAAGTTCGGTAGAACGTGGGTCTCCAAAACTTGATTCATGTCGTAGGTTGAAATCCTACAGAGCGTGATTCCATTCTTGTTAGGTCTAATTAGAAGGAAATAACTTCTTGAAATGTCTTCCTCTTGCCATTGTGAATGTGTAGTTCCTTCTAATTCAATTGCGACAATAGCTTCTTCTATCCAATCAAAAAGTGTTGTCACTAGTCTTGTCATTACTGATTCCCATTTCTTCTTATTTTCTTCCTTTGTACTGAATGGGCGGATGCGATCCTTAATAGTTCACTGTTAGCGGAAGCCAATGTCCTGGGGTCTCGGGGACTCATTCTGACTGAAACAAGGGGCGAGTCTTTACGAACTTCAAAATATTCGATTTTAGGAAAGCCAAAAAAGGTGTACTCCTACAGCACATCCTTGTAGAATGCTCAAGGCTCTCGGCTGAGTAGCAGGAGCAACTTTTAATTTATTATGAGCTGAAACGATGGATTCAATAAGTTCTTTCCAATAACCACGTCTACTGAATAGAAACATTAAACTGTATTTTGAAATATAATCTGTATCTAGTTTATGATCTCCTAGACTGCTTTGTTGTTACTCCTCTCGATGCCTATGTCGTCAAGACGTAATAGATTTTTTTGTTTTTTGCGTCCAACTACAAGCCTTTTTTTCTCAATGGATACAAAACACCCACGCTTTAGCACCTGGTGCAACAGCAAGCACCAGTTTAACTTGGACAGGTGGTGATTTAGTAGCGGTGGGTGGCAAAATGGCTTTGTTACCTATTCCATTAGTATCCACAAGTTTTTATTGATTATTGTAGTAGAAAAGATGGAAAAGCCCACACGAGATAGATGGAGCCAGGGGTCCAGATCCTTTAGCTTCGGTGGATCCACCTATACGCCAGCTAGCAGCTATTGTTTTTTTATTATTGTTTATAGATAGATATAGAATATTATATCTATTATATTATAGAATTCGTTATCAAAAAAGAATCTAATTTAAGCAAGCGGCCCTTTCGCGACTCAAACAGCCATTTCCGATTTCGTCTTTAGGATGGGTTTGGCTTTCCTGCCTGTAGCTATTCTTGTAGCCGTTAGGGCTAGCCGACTGATCCATCAAATGAATAGTATCAACTCAATATGGAAACAAAAATAACATAAATGTGATTTTGAGAACTCCCAGTGAAGATGTCTACATAAATGAAAAGTACCATTTGCCTGTTCATGATAGACAAACATGGATATGGATGTGTGTCGGCACGGTCCTAGCCTAAATCCTAAGCTGAAAAGCAAAGAGAGGGCTAGCCCCTCTAACAGGATAGGTGAGGAATCACTCTAGATCTAATTTATTGGGGCCTACAACTTCACCGAACCGAACTAGCATTCATTTCCACTGCGCATTTTTTGAACAAAGAAGACGACTATAGGATCGAATTCGCTTTTCGTGGTTCATTTTGCTCTCGTAGAAGCCTGAACTCTTAGACGAAGGTCAGATTCTGGAAACCTACTATATGACTTTGACTGATGAAGAAATCGAACCCGCTGGAACCGGAATACTACAGACCTAAAAATCATTTTTTTTTTCAATGTATAAGAGTACTCTAGAGGCTTCCAAATGCATCCAAGCAATTGGTATTCGATTGAAACATAGAAAGCATAGATTCGTGTCGCCTACTTGTTGTAAGAAAGAGTAGAACCGAGAAGAACGCAGGCGGCGGAAATGCAAAAGAGAAGACCAAAGATTCCAGACGTAGGGCATGTTATTGACTCAACCACAAATCTGTTGAATGAAGGTAGCTTGCCCGGGTCTTTAGTGCTTGATCCAACAAAAGGATGAAAGGCTAGTCGTACATCAGTCACAAGCAAGGCAAGAGGTACTTTTGCACGAACTATCTGATCCAGTTTTCTTTTGACTATCACAGGCAGCTGGCAAAGCCGTGTTTGATCGTCCGATAAGAAGTGGAAAATTTTTGCCTATACAAGTAACTTCGTACAAAGGAAATTGAATTCTAATATCAGGGATCAGATAAGCTTTTGGAGAGCTACAGTAATTACAAGCTTAGCTGGCGATACCTGTAGTAGGAGATTCATAGTGACTTGGCTTTAAAAGGGAGGGTTTCTCCATGGACAATGCCATGCGCCACATTTTGGAACAAGCTCTTGGTGAAAAATACTGGCGTGTAGTCCGAAAAGCGCCTATGGAAGATTGAAGATTTTTCGTCATTGTTATTTCCTTTTTCTTGAGAAAGCTCTGCCCTAATTGAACTTCAATTCAATAAAAAATACAGCTCAAAGAACCATTTACTTTGCTTTGCCCTTCGTTTTCACTTTTTGACCCTTCCTGGCACACGAGACCCTGGTCAACAAAGAAGTCCAAGATAAAACGCCTTGACTTAGCCACCTTCAGTTCCCAAATGGAAAAAAGAAGGATCTCAGGTTTCAAAAGCCCTAGATATAGATGTCCAGGAAGTGCTTCCTTGGATTATAAAGCACATTCCAGGAGTGAAAGCAATATCACAACCTATGAGGTATGATAGTTTCACATCTAAGTAATAGTCGATCCGATAGTTTACGATATAGATATATATATATATTTAATTTAACAACAACATTCTAACTGAAAAGATATTAATAGATATCGATAGTTGTCCGGTTGATAAACGGTGACCACATCTTTTTTACTGAACAACACTCTTTCTATACACATCTCACATGGGGGTTGTAGGAGTCGAACGAATATTCCTATATCCGTGACCCTCGGTAATCACAATAGGAGACGAGAGACCCTCACTTTAGAATAAATCAGGAACTATCCAAAGTAGAAAGCCCATTAGACTAAGAGATATTGCATGCATTAGCCTTTGATAAGATATTTTTGTTTTCTCAGTCGAAAGGGTAAGCGGGCTCAAATCAAAATGATGATTTGACTGCTATTGATGTGCGTTAGCGAAGCTACCACCCGAATTGGAAATCTAGTCTTCTTTATGATAGTAAGAGCGGCGAATCGAGAAAGAGCTTTTTAAGAGAACTCCCTTAAGAGTCGGAACCTTAAGGGAGTTCTTCCTTAATAGCTCAGTGGTAGAGCGGTCGACTGTTAACTGACTGGTCGTAGGTTCAAATCCTATTCTTGGGGAGATTTTTTAGAGAATGTGGTAGGAATTTTCACTACACCGGTGGCCATATCCTTCTCAGATGATGACCTACCCAATGGTAAGCTATCTCCTCATATCAGAACCCTGAACATAACTCTTCTTATCGGCAATCATCTTAATGTTATGTTCGCGCGGTGATATTCTATCTTTCCAAGAGTACTAGTCTGCACCTAGTCTATGTCAGGGGAGCATACTTGACAGGAGATAGACATAGGTGGTAGAGAGGTCACCCACTTCGATTCCTGCCCAGTTAGCATCTCCGTAGTCTCTATGTGAATCTCTTCCCGACCTGGCCAGGCCGAATTAGGACACCGCTTGGGATGGGAGTGGCTCAGACCACATGCATCATTTGATGAAAGCACTCCAGCCCAGTTGCCTCCGATGATTGGTTCAAGTATTTCAGCTGGAACAGCTATGTATATTTTTGATTTTCTATTCACTCATGATATGGCCTGGTCAACCCAATCATGATATTGAAGAATGGGAAGCCTTTTCTCGAAAAACTCTGAATCTCGATAAGAGTTGAAGATGGCGGGAAGGGGAGATTATCGGTAAGCCAGATGCTTCGCAAACCATATTCAACTTTAAGGCATTTCATTGCACTTAAATCACCCTCGTGAAGGGGCGCACTTCGATACCATTGATATCCAATAGCTTTGATAGTACCCTATTTGTTTGTCTTGTCAAATAGAAAGAAAATTAGACCTCAATGAGCCCTTTTTACTACTTTAGGGGGTGTGGCTGAAGGGAGGTTTACATACAACCGAGGTAAAGTGGTTTATGATTGAATCTCAGAGGCATTCTTATCATTTGGTAGATCCAGAGCTGAGGACGCACGCTCTATGCTTTTCCCCATTTTTCTCTCTAGTAAAAGATTAGCTCGTACCCCCTGTGTCTAGGGATTTTTGGGGCATGAGTTAAGCATATAGTTGATTGCTCTTTCTTTCGATTAGCTTTCAGGAAGAGGTGTAGTCTTGTGTGTAAACATAGCATTTCTGGTTGCGAACCCGCCCAATCCAACTAAGAAGAACCGAACCAGACAGACACATCTTTTCCTTTTGGAAGGGTACTCCGAGTAGTCGGTATCTTGTAGGACATTGGCTAGGGGCCATGAAGGATATAGAAAAAGTAAGGATTCGACTAGCTTCAACGTGCCGGACAATCACGCGATGAATCTTAACATGCGCTGCCCGACACACAAAAAGAATTGTGATTTACTGAACGCAAGCGCTTACTTATCACAGATTCTTTTTAGTCTTTTTCAGCACACTCATGGAGTTCGTCTTGAAGCCTATTTGTCCAATCATTCCCTTCACGCTCTCATTCTTTTTGGAAAAAGAAGTGTCCAGTGAGAGCCTTAAGAAATTTATTTTTTCCTTTATTTGCTTGCTCGGTATTCCACTTTTCTATGGATTTTTTGACTATGAAGATTTTTATATTGGAGGGAGATTTCCTTTCCTTTTGGTTCAAGAAAGTCTGCTTTATAGAATCCCGAAGGAGAAAAAGAAAAACAGACTGACAAGAATCGGATCGAGAAAGCATGGGAAAAAGAAAAATGCACAAAAAAAGAGAAAAACCAATCGCGCCATCCCTAGCTTGCCTTAGCTTCCTTGTCACGAACCGGATTTGAACCTACATCTTTGCTTTTAGTGAATTTACCTTTTTTCTTCTTTTGCTTTCAGTCACTCGACTTAAAACCCAGCTCATCAAGAATAGAAAATGATTCAATAGATGGTGTCTGAAAGATGTTATTCCTTGCTAATTGATAGCAATCCCTTCAATCGGAATGGATAGAGTACAGTAAGATATGGGTATTTTGCCACATACGAAAGAGTTCGGTCTTCCAACATCTGATAGAGCTCTCTTCAACCTGCTCATTGGCTAGATCGATCCGTTTCGGGTCAAATAGGAAGAATTGAAGATTCCACCTCTGGAAAGCGCCTACAACTAATACCCCAAAACTGACCCACGGCACAGCGCCTATTTGCTTTGCTTGCGGGAAGGCAACGAAGTTCAGTTCATGAGCACCGCAGCGGAGTGGAGGAGCCGCGACACGAAGTTCCGTACCTTAGACTTCGCTTGAGGTGTTAGAGTTTTCCAATTATCCTATTATATTCTCCTACTTGAGCGGATTAGCTCTTAAGACTGCTCTGCTTCCCAACACAAATGAGGAAAAAAGGATTGGCTTGGTATTACCAAGACAGGAGTGGGAGTGATCCCCTCTTGGATATGCAAACAAGAGAATCGGCCATATAGATGCCCTTAGTGGCCTTGAGATTACCATAACGAAGATCTCAACTATGCCATCGAAAGAGAGTTTTCGTAGGTTAAGTCACTCTAAAATCATTTAGAAGCTCACAAAGGTCTATTTACAGGCCAGGGCCATAAAGGAGTATATGAGATCCTAACAACGTCATGGCATGCTCAATTATCTCTTAACCTAGCTATGTTAGGTACTGTATTGGTGAGATCCCATGGTGAATAGCCTCCCAAAAGAGAAATTGCCTGGAAGTTTGAGGACCTTCAGTAGTGTACTCTATCAACAAATGACCCCCGAACCAGTAGCCTTCGTGCCAAGCAAGACCGCCCCTTGGTCGCTGGGGTTCCTTTTCCTCAACCAATTCGGTTGTGTTAGCCCTGAGATTGGTCTAACATTTTGTTATGAGCTGGCTGGACAAAGATGGACTGAAGGTCAAATAGATTTGAGTTCAAGTGGCACAGGACTTTTCTACTTGCATGGTTTTTATTTTCTTAAATACAACTGTTAACAATCCCTATCGCCGTCCAATCTCCAACAACCGGTGGGGAGCACCTCAGTATATGATCGCGCGCAGTAACTGAGAGTCCTATTAGACCTAAGGCCAACTTCAATTCACCATGGTTCCTATAGGTCGTGGTCAGCGAGAACTTATAATCGGGGACCGACAAACTGGAAAAACAACTATTGCTATCGATACCATATTAAACCAAAAGCAAATGAACTCAAAGGCCACTTCTGAGAATGAGACATTGTATTTTGTCGAGATAAAACATTTGCTCCAGGTTGCTAAACACCATTCGTAGGCATTCCTGCCTTGGTTGCAATCAAAAAGGTGGCCTTCAATTTGACGTTCAGAATGCGTTTAACATAAGGGAATGGGGGATTCAAAAGAAGAATTTCTCCTCCACCTATTTCAGGTATTCGGGGAATCCTTCTTAATAGACAAAATATTCCTATTATGTCAATGCCAATTGAATCAATGTTATTAGCTATGAATTCAAACTTTTTGGTATTTGTCATTTCATTGGATGATATGATGGGTCAATCATTTGCTTTATTGGCTAAAATAGAAAGGGTCAGCTTAGATTAAGACTTTAGAATAGTGTTGCCGATATCTCTAAGAGAAAGACAAGGGGCATCTCCAGAAAGTCTTCTAAAAGTTTCCTCTTCCCTGTTCCTTGTCTGTAACTCCAAAACAGATGATTTTCTCCAGGTGTTGGAATGCCCTTTCAAAATAGGGGCTAGCCATTCTTTGCTCACATAAGGATGAACCCGCAAGAGTTTCCTTATATAAAAATTTTTCCATCTAGGTCAGGGCACATAAGGCCACCCCAAGGGCTGGTTGGTTTTGTATCACCTGATTGGGTCAATAACACATGCCAGATCCAAGTGAGTTTGAGAGCATTTTCCCGGTGAGCGAGAGAGAAAAACCCTAGTTGGTGCGTTGGTCACATAGATGACTTCGTTAAGGAAAACTGGTTGAAAAAGTGCTCATCTCCTCCACCTGCCAGTATTGGAACGAGCATTCTACTTTCTCAATGTGAGGAGTCGTCCCGAGATCGAATTCACTCTGTCTGCCAAGCTAGAAAAGTAGTGTTTTCACACCATCGAATGACATCGACTCATCCCAATATTTAAGGTAGAGATTGACGATCCCAAGTTCTTTCACTCCATTCAGAAAGTATTTTCCGCCGGACGACTCAAGCAGTAAGACCTTATAGTATTTTTTGCGGGTTCAATTGCTCTCCTAAGAGCTTATTCAAGCACAACTGCTTCTACACCAGCCTTACTTAATTTATTGTTATTCCGAATTCCTACTCAAGTAATCACTGGACCCGATGTCTGTTACTAGAAAGTTCAAGCCTTTTTTCTGGCAGCAAGAACTATTGGGTTTTAAGCCGATTGAATTCGATTTCTTGTCCTTGAGTGAGTGACTTTTTTGGCTGAGCCCTATCGTATCTTGCTGGGTAGAACTGATAGAAAGAAAGGATGGGAGGCAACCATGCATGGTTCTTCTCGACCCTGTCTCCGAGGGACAGTTGAACGAGAGACTCATGAATGCTGCCGGGTCGGATGAGCCTTATTTGCTAATATGATGGCCGGTCATAGTTCAGTAAAGATTTTATGTGGGTCTGCTTGGACTATGCTATGTATGAATGATCTTTACTATTTCGTAGGAGACCCTGGTCCTTTATTTATAGTTCTTGCATTCCTATCTATTGAGCAAAATCTTTACAAGCTATCCTGTTCAACTTAAAATGGACAAAATTCTCGGTCTTTCTCATTCAAGTCTGTCAAAGCTAGATCGACTAGTTGAACTTCCCTTATTCCCTTAGTCTCTTCCTGTTGAGGCTACCCATAACATTCTTTTCTGTTGGTTGTTTAAAGTTCTGATCAATGTAGTGATGAAATTATACTCCATAATCAATCCTATTTGTTAATGAATCCTATCAAATATTCATATTTATCCTTTGTTCTCAAAGCAGAGGAGGAAGGGTGGGCAGCAGGTACCATGAGCCCTCTGTTCCACACATCTATCCAGAAGCAAATGTAGTTCACTGGTTCCACCGAATGCTCCTATCTCTCGACAAAGTCTTTCCGGCTCGCAACGGCTCAAAATGGGTGAGGGCCCTCTATTTGCTTGCAATGGTAGTTGTTCACCTTTAGTTAGAAGTAGAAGTAGAGGGCACTGTTTGCCCCACACTTCAGAAAAAGTAAAAAAGTATGGATGAAGTAAGAAAAAGCAAGTCAAGCTAGGAGCACA
This sequence comes from Cinchona pubescens, assembly GCA_025175665.1. NCBI lineage: Eukaryota > Viridiplantae > Streptophyta > Magnoliopsida > Gentianales > Rubiaceae > Cinchona > Cinchona pubescens. The sequence continues at coordinate 138,731 of JANKKI010000444.1, forward strand.
CCAAAAAGCTATGGCAGTGTGAAGACACTAATGCCATAACAAGGGGGAAGAAAGGGTGGACGTTGAATTCATCTACACCAATTCCTGTTCCGGTGAGCGAGTCGGTATCCTGATAAGGAGAAAGTCTTGCAACCGCAGGGAGCCGAGGAGCCGAGTGACGTGCCAACGCTACTAATTGAGTGCCAGCACGTAGCTGTGCTGTCAGTAAGAAGGTAGCCGATGCCTTTCGAAGCACTTTCTAGTTAGCTCTTTTATTTAATTGCATCTAGCGCGGTGTCTTTTTTTTTAACCCTAGCTATAGTTGGGAAGGTTCTATGGGGTTCTTTCCTTCTTTATGCCTTCTAGAGACAAGAAAGATGTGTTGGAATGGAAGGCTTTCTTCACCAAGAGATAACAAGTCGCTTTGATTTGGGAATAAGCTAGAAGTCAAGTAAAGGCAGCTTGCTGTTGAGTTATAGTCTTTACTTTAAGATATGGGACTGAGGCGAGGAACCTCAGTTAAACAAACTAGTAATATAATCTTAGGCTTCGCTACACACATCTCTTCAATTTGCATAGATAAAAGATCCGGCTAGAAACTCCTTTTCATTGCCTTCTACTTTCACTTTGGTTTTCAATGAATTTCTTTATATCTAATTTTAAGTGAGATGTCCAAGATCAAAGGAAGAAGGGCATCCCTATCACGATCACCAAATTAAACATCCTTACTTTCCATCCTTGTAAAGCGAAAGGGAGACTATGCTATGATGTAATAGAAAGACCAATTATACTAGGAGTTCCGATACCAAGTTCGTTATCGATTAAGTATCAGTGGGAACATAAAGATAAAAGAATTAACTAAGTATCAGATCGACCAAATTGATCAAATGATAGGTCAAGATCATGTTGTTCATTGGGAATTGAAGAGGGGAGAACGAGTGCTCTCAAAATCACTTGGATGCTGGCATGTGTTATTGACCAAATCAGGTGATACACAACCAACCAGACCTCGGGGTTTACATGTACCCAGATGTACCTTACCCATAACAACCTCAAGGAAGGCATCACATCAGGAATCAGGCCGACGAGACAAAAAGGTTTTCAAATGTATTTTCCTTCTAGTGGGCACTCTCGAAACTACTATGTATATGTATGGGTGTCCTATGTTACCATACCAATAATGCTCAGCTTATTAGCTAGATTTGACAGAGTCTAGACTGTCGGGAAGCTATCATAGGTTTCGAGGTATAGGCATTTCGTCAAAAGAAAAAACAAAGCTAAGGCACCAATTAATGTCGACCATGGCCAGAGTTCAGTTCCAAGCAAAGTGGGTAGGTGGCAAACCGATTGGTCTCCAATTTTGAAAAAAACTAGAAGTTATTTGTATTCCTCGGAAACCTCCGCCCACATCACCATTCAATAATTCTTGGCCCACTATTGGCCAAACCACCTGGGCACTAGGCCCAATGTGAGTTGGAGGCCGGGAAGCCAAATATGCCACGGGACCTATTACCCTTCATGAGGAGGATCTTCTTTCTGACATCGACGTCAGATCACGCATGCCCAGAGCTTAAAGCCGCTAACCAGACACAAGACTAAGACGGCTGTTGAAATAATTAGGGCCTCCAAGGCATATACTTTGATTTAATCATCTACCAATGGTACTTCTTCAGGCTTTTTACACTTTTTTCTTGACACTTATCTATTATTATATGGATCAATGTCACTTCACTAAAAAATGAAGTTATTTAAGAAAGAGATTTGAAATCGGCTGCAATTGCTACAACAAGAAAGCCGCCCCTCTATCTTCTAAAAGGGCCCGTTACTCTGTTCGTACGTACCTTCTTGGCTTAGGCTTCCAACTGAACAACATGGCCCCGCCGCTAGCAGAAGCTAAGCACTTGAAAAACGTGCTAAAAAATGTACTGGCTTACGAAAAACACTTTGGGTGGAAGAGACTCGATCCACTCTATCTGACAAGCATTTATCAAGATCAAAGAAGAGTTCCAACCTCTTCTTTCTAACTAAGAGAAGATTCGCTCTATTAAATGAAAGAAAGATAGAGTACTCTCTCAACCCAGGAATCCATCTATTTGATTGAAGAAAGGTATTCGTGTAAGGGAATCGAAGTGATTAGAACAGAACTAAGCTAGCCACTCCCTTCTTTTCAGTGGGAAGCCACAACAGGCGGGTTGCTTCCTTTGTCGTCGCTGGGGAGCTCTTGGCGAGGAGACCTTAGGAGAAGTTGCTAAAATAAAGGGACGGAGGATCAACCCATTTAGTAGAATTCTGAAGAAAGACTGTTGGCAGTAGGTGGAGACATTTTTCAGCGCACTTTCCCGCATTCCTTACCTCTTTGTGTGATATGATGCCGATTCGCCGATCAGAATCCCCTCTTTGTAAGAAAGGGGCTAAGCTGCTGCTAGTCTTTCATGAGCATCTTTCTGGATCTTTACTTTATGGAAACAATATTCTTTCAGGTGCCATCGTGTGAACGACGCCCTAGTTGACCCGAAGCATGGTGGCACAGGCGGATGCATAGCTAGCATTCGACTTTGAGTGCTGAAAGGCTGTGAGGCAAAACTACTATGGTGCAAGACAAGAAGTGAAAATATCAATTAATAGTCCTCACAACGTCCCCCAGGAGAGATTTTTGTGGAAAATAATGGTTATGATTCGCTTGATAATAAAGAACAAAAGATTTGCTATTGGTTTAATATGGTATCGATAGCAATAGCTGTTTTTCTAGTTTGTCGGTCTCCGATTATAAGTTCTCAATTAGACCATGACCTAATTCACTTGGTAGCCGTACTTAACTCTGCCCAAGCTTGACTTAGCCCCTTAAATGGCCACTCCCATGCTGTTCCTTGGTCAACAACCAAGAAAAGCTCTCGTTTTTAGTAAGAAAGTCTTTCTTTTTTTGGGGGGAGCAGAGTAGTCCCCATTAGCAACGTATGCTTAATGATTATTGTATACGCTATAAGAGAAGTCAAGTGCGCTAAAAGAGACCTTGTAGCTCGCAAAGTGAAGTCGTAAGGGCATTCCTATGGTTGAAAAACTCCTACTCCTACTCCTTCTCTTCTATGTGATACCCTCAAAGATCGTTCCAGTGATAAGGCCCTAAAAACTAAAAAAGTCTAACTTAATCCCTTCTTACATCTTGTTGCAGTGAGAATTTCCTGCAGCCTATAGTTGAAGAAAAAAGGGTAATACCCACTAGTCTAAGTAAGAGTTTCAAGCCATAAAAAATTGTTTCCGAGCAGTGAAGCTTACACCCATTCGCATTAGTTCATCCAAAGTTCCTTACCCTTATGCACGAATTGTTGAATAAGCCATCTTCCTATCAAGGTTCAGGAGTCAACTGAACGTCTCTCTGAAAGATGTTATTCCTTGCTAATTGACAGCAATCCCTCCAATCGGAATGGAAAGAGTACGCTAAGATATGGTCTTAACTGGGATTTTCTTCTTACTTTGCTTCTTAATAGGCCCAGGAACCAGAAAGACTGAGAAAGAGGGCGAGGCCCCGGAAGGGCTTTTTGGGACTGGGGAAGACGGGTGGATTATAGAGTTAGAGGCAAATCGAAGGTTTGTCCATCGGGATTGGGCATGGACAAGCCTCGACTGGGCTAGCATTGATGAAAAAATTACAAAATAAGTTCTTTTTGCCTGATGCCTGATAATCTGAGGTAGGAGTGGCACAAGAATTTACTTCCTAAAAGGGTAACAACCAGGGATGTCTAGAGAACTTCTCCTCGATTAGCTACAGAAAGAGCTAGAAAGTCGTTTCGTTCTGTCCGATCTGACACACCAACCACTCCCCTTCTCTTTTTCCCTGCCTCCCTCACCGATGTAGCTGGTCACACTCAATTTAGACCTAATCGCGCGATTTCTTATGGGCACAGGCATCCCAGGTAATTCAGTCTTATGGTTCGTCATTATCTGCAGATGGCCTTTTTTTCCCAGGTGCTCATTTTGTATGGGTTTTTAGTTTAATGTTTCTATTCAGTGGACGTCTCTTATTGGCAAGAACTTATTGACAATCATTTGATTTTCTTTCTTGTTAGATGTGTATAAGTAGCGGGAAATGAGTCTATCTATCTGCCTAGCTTTGGTAGATTTCCTCCAACACAATCCACAGAAATTCTATGCTCTTATTCTTATTGTGCGCCTTGTGAGCGTGATTGGATCTGCGAAGGCAATCGCTCGGATGTTCCCCTAACCCAACCCGAGAATGGATCAGAGGGAACCGCAGCATGGGAAATGCCTGTGTCTCGTCGCAAGGCTCATTTTGAGTTGTGGTTACGGGAACCGAAGGTTAGGCCGACTACTTTAGTAGAGCTACACCTAAAAAAATTTCTTCTTGCCCTTTCCTCTTTCTGTCAATGTTGCCAATTCCCAGAATACTAATGACCCTCGTGCAATTTACTTTCATTGTGTCTTGAAGTAAAGAACAGGCCTTTGGTCAATGTTGCCGAAAGTGAAGGCCTTCGAGTAGGGTCCCTTTCGAAAGACAAAACTAGTAAGTACGCCAACGCTAGCTTTGATATGATGTTGCTGACCTCGATGAGGGAAATTCCCCTTCATAGACCAGAAATGGCTTATTCCTAATACCTAATATTCTTATTTTATTGCGCTTTTATACCTGGCAAAAGGTGGCTACGGCTTATCTTGATGTGGATCCTTATTCTTTTTGTGAGAGCTTCTATTGAAGAAGTTAAAGAAATCCAACCAGAAACGAAGGCTGGAAAGGGAAAAACGAGTTTTTCCCGGCTTTGGAATTAGAGTAACCTAGTTTGACGAAAAAAATGATCTCTCAGGAATCTCGCCAAAGGTTCCATTTCTGATTCCATCTATTCTATTTCCCAAACCAACCAAAATGGGAGGAAGAGGGTCAGAAAATCGCAGTCCACTTTGTACGTTTGCTGAGCAGACCAATCAGGCATTAATGTGGTATTATCAGTCATCCCATTCCGTTCCATGCCGCATCCCGCTCTTCCTTCTTATTGATAGCAAAGGGCCTTCTAATTAGCGTGCTTAACCCGACTGCCGAAGAGTCCTGACAGATGGTGATTCAAACGAGATTTGGCATTTTTGAACCACGAATGCTCGATTTCCATTTCGGTTATAGGTGTAACCAACCTGCTATTAAGAATATGGCAGAAATAAATAATAGGAAAAGTGCTCCGACTGAGGCAAGGGAAGATCAGTCTACTTATTCCTTATTTGATAGAGCTAAATTCTTCGTTTTCATCCGGACAAGACGCATTTAATATGAGTAAGATGAATCTTATACTTCCTAGCTAGGAGGACTACCCTCTTTATTGACTTTTCTATTGAGACCACTTCCAAGTAAGAGAGCAAATCGACCGACCAGACCATCTTTGCTGCGGAGGAACCTACATGTGAAAAAAGAACCGATCAGGAGGGCGAAGGCTTTTTGAAAAAGTCTTTTTTGTCTTTGTCTTGTAAATTCATTTTTTTCTATTTAGAGAGATGGGGCTTCAAGTTCTTAGGAAGAGCCATATGAGGCAGCTCACGTACGGTTCGGGAGCCCTGCGCTACCCAACGCGTAACCTTGTCTCCCCTACTCCTCTTCTGGTTGTGACGTTACCAATCGCGGGTAACCCCCGGCTCTGGCCGTCCCTGACCTAAGAAAAACGATTATCCTTATGACCAAACAAGGACCAGCTGCTCATTTTGTATGGGCTTTTAGTTTAATGTTTCTATTCAATGGACGTGGTTATTTTCAAGAACTTAGAATTGAATCCATCGTTTGGGCTCATAATAAATTAAAAGTTGCTCTTGCTACTCAGCCGAGAGGCCGAAAGCGATAGATATTTCTTCTGGTGGGAGGGAGTCTTTGAAAGGGAGAGCCACTTTACTGTAGGGAAAGCGAGATCACAAAAGAATCACTTTCGATCATGTGCGTAACCTGGGCCAAGACAAGAATGTATATTTGTTCTTACCTTATGAGTTCAATACTTTCCGGATGAGTCTAGTCAATTGAAAATTCCTCTTTCTTCGCTTCAAGATTCGAGAACAATTCTTTCCTAAATTTAGTTTCGATCTACGTACTTTGTCTCATACTCTTCTTAGCCAAGCACCAACTCCGTTGCCCATCCCGTTCCTAATCAAGAGGAGGTTGCCTCACTCCAACGGGAGCTTCACGCCTTAATCCAAGAAATGGTTCTTGACGAATCAGATAGGGGGGTCTGTCCGCTGTCCGCTCAGTTCCCTGAACAGAGCCTTGCGCAAAGCGACCCACCTAGAAACAGCTCTCCTTTATGTTAGGGGGGGCACTAAAATAGAACTTCGATCGGATGCAGGTATCAAATACCGCTCTTTTTCTTTAATTAATATATAAATAAAGGTAGGTAAGTAAGAAGCGGAAAACTAGTCCTCTTTGGAGGGCCCCTCATTCTCAATGCAAACTAGCACTTATTTGTGTTCAGTGAGGAGGCTACCAAACATAGAGGTGAATATAGCCCTGGTTGAGTTTTCTCTTTCGAATGAAGCAAGCAATTGAGGTCAGTGAGAAGCTTGTAAGTTCTGCCTTAAGCTATAGGGCTTCCAGAGAGGATAACTTGCCTATACTTTCTTTCTCCTAGCTTAGGAATTAGCTTCAATTAAGATGCGTCTTCCATATCCTACCCAATGCAATTGACCGACCCGCCATCTCTTTCCTTCAATAATGCCTTCGCTTCACTTCAAGACGCTATTTACCAATAAGAATAGGAAAAAGACACTACCTTTTTTAATGAAAGAAGCCGAAGGGGCCAACATATATTCTCTTTTCATCTTGCTCCAATCTGACCTAGCTGGCGAGCATTCCTAGTTCGCGACAGAGAACAAGACAGCAAGCGAGCGTACCTTTGTTCGCTTATTCTCCACCAAGCACGAAAGTTTAAGGATAACTGTAGGTCGATCCCTGTGCTTTAGATAGGGACAGAGCTCGAAACTCCCCAGCGAATGAGGTAAAGACGGAATGAACAGTTGGTCGGGCAATGATTCTGGTTGAAGCACCATCCTTTCTACTTTACTTTTGAGTCTTATTTTGATTTCGTATGCAATGAAGGCAGGCTCGTAGGGAAAATCCCAAACAACGGATATAGGCTTCGGCTAATGGTGCTGTTTGAAGCTTTCTTTCTAAGGAACCAAGAGAGGTGGTTAAGGAGTGACTGTGTTGAAGCTTCAAACGTAGAGCTCGCGACGACTTCGAGCAAACTCCACGAGTGTGCCGAAAAAGACCTTTTGGAAGAAAAGGGATATTGAGTTTGTTTTACCTTTCATCTTTATAAATACAAGATTAGACTCGGACAGAAGGTATTGCTAGCTAAATGCGTTTGGTCTAGGATCACATCTAGATGTGTATAAGAGCAGCAGGGGCCATGTGATAATTACCCGAGCCTGATCGGACACGAAACGCTTACCAATAGGCTCTGAAAGAGAGTGGCATGGTCAACAGATGAGTCAACCAATGGGTAGAACGGAGCTATCCTGGATTCCTGGATTCATTCTAGTCCTGATCCACCCAGGAATTTTTTGATCTACAAAAACATTCTAGGAGAGGGCTCGTAATGATCTTTGAGAAGATCACAAGATGCTGAAGACCCATGGGGCATAGTTCACTCTTACTACAGGACATTTACCTAGCCAAGGCTTAGATCCAGCTCTACCAAAACTATTCTGGTTCAAAAAAGACTCCATTTTTAAAGGCAGAATAATAGATTTTTAGTATTTTTTGTTAATACTGTGGATTCAACCTACTTACCTTGCTTGTAGACCAGCTGCGGAGCTAACCCGACTAGCATGTGCTATTGTTTCAGTGGTTGCTACCAAGATGATTTCTTTATGCCCATTAAAGGCCGTCGAGATGCTAATCCACGAAAAATGATAGGAAAAATTTGAAAGCTCCGGTCGGATGAATGGAGGACTGACCGACCCAGGTTTTCACGAGCGTTGGCGGGTTCTGGAGTGCCTGTCAAGGGCGCTAGCGTATACCCTGGGGTGATCATCACCTCCTGAACCTCACATCTCGACACAGTGGGTTCGCTACCTGACTTCTATATCTCCCAAGAAGTGTGGAGTGTCGAGTATTTTTCTTATAAACATGGTACATGTCCTACCCAGCTCTTCCTAACGCCATGGCTGCTACAGTCATCAGCTTAGGCCTCAGTTCCTGATTGACCTAAGGCAAAGAAGAAGTAGATGCGCATGAATCAATAAGAAAGAACCCTTGCGCCTACGGGAAGTCCTTTCATTCGTTCACTCTTGACCTGACAGAAGCTATGAAACCATCCATAGGGTTCCGCTGTCACTAGAACCTGATCTCGACATTCAAGCACGAATCCCTTGAGCGGTTCGGCGGTGGATAGCAGTATGGGCAAAGCACTCTGCTGCAACGAGCAACCGGTTCTTATTATATTTACCAAGATAGTCTTGCTCGCGCTAGTAAGACAGCCTGTGAGAAGCTGGGTAACACATTATATCGAGTAAGGTAACCGTAAACACTTTCTATATGACCATTTTCAGTGCCAGTATAAGTCCCAATAGTAGAAGTAGTTGTCCCCTCAGTTTAAGTAAGCTATCCTCTGACTAGAGAGTCAGGTGAATTCGATTTGTGAGCGCGTGGTTATTGACAGGGGGTTCGGCATTAGGAATCAATGTCGGAGATGGCTAGAGACGACTTTGCCCTTTGGAGGAGAACTACCAGAGTCCAGTGCGAGACCTTTCCCAGATCCCTCCCATTTGACCAATTCGAAATCCTCTTAAAGAGTATCCATCTATGAACCATGCGTTCAAACAACTTCTTATGATTCCCTTCCATCATTATCTGCTTGTCATCTTAATAAAGAGTATGTGCCTTGCCTAGGAAGTGCTCATGCAATCTCTCTGGGCTTATGTCAAGATATTGATTCCTCCACACAATAATTTGCTTCTTGTATCGATGAATTCAAAGAGATGTCAACCAACAACCGTATCTGGAAACAACGATTAGTGGATATTGGTACTGTCACTGCACAGCAAGCTAACAACGGGGATATGCTGGCAACAGCTGAAATAGCTGCGCTTAGGCCTAATCCCACTGCCCTTACTCAAGGACCAATAATCGAAAAAGAGAAGAACGGAGGCGTAAACAAAAGTGCATTTCCTTTCTTTTGACAGTAACTATGTCAGATATTATGCCCCTCATACCCTATCCGACGCTTCAAAACTATCCTCTCCAGGTCATGCAAGCGAGACCATGCCCATGGTGCAATCACTCCCATCTGTCTCAATCCCGGCCCGTACCGTACCCTACCTACTCGTCTTTAACCAGCCTATTTGTACCCAGCTACAATCTATTCCCTGGTTAGGCCCAAGGGCCCATCGGCCAATCATCACCCGAAAGCTCCGTCCTTGATTAACTTGATTGATCTGATTAGACGCTTGGCCGTGAGCACGGTGGGAACAGGCTTCCCAAAAAGCCAGCCCGGGCCGAGATCAGCATAGAATGAAGGGGACGGCCCTAATGTTGTGTTGGCAAAACCAACTTCTTGGGTTGCCGGCCTGTCCATTCGCTCTAGGTAATTTAATATGGGCTCGACTTCCTTTGAGCTATGAGAAATGAATAGGGCTTAACAGCACCTTCTTATTCTTTTTATTATTTAATCTTTTGACCGAGATCTCCTAAGTATGAAAATTACTTGAAAAAAAATTATTTTTAGGTTTGTCTTATGTCTCCAAAACAAACGGTCCATTTGTTGATGGGTGAACGACGGCGATTGAACCCGCGCTTGGTGGATTCACAATCCACTGCCTTGTCCCGGGAGACCTCCACAAGGCAGGCTAAAAGAGGAAGAAGACAAGAAGCAAAGAGTTAAAGTTATGCTTTTCATTTCTTTGTTGAGATTGAAATCAAGTTCTTTAAAAATAGGGTAAAGGGGAGTAAATGATGAAGACTAAAAAATGATTTAAGGTGGCATTGTCCACGGAGAAACCCCCCCTCCCCAAAGCCAAGTCACTATGCTATCTCCAACTACAGGTATGGGTTTGAAAGAATTAGACACGGGCAGGGAATTGAATCCTATCTAGGTTGTTCGTCTCAGTGCTCTCTCGGCATGCTTTGCTTACTAGAAAGGTACTCGTATGCCACTACTTTCTTCATCATTGGCCCCGGACTCGTATTCAAATGCGGGAAATAGGCCGATACGTCTCCAAGATGTGTTTCAATGACGGGTAAGGCTGTCAAGCTACTTTCGCCTGTCTGGTCTGTTCGTGTAGCCGCCCTTTCTTATATATGGGAATGTAAATAGAGCGGATTGGAGGTTTGAAGAAAAACAAACACGAAGCCAAACTTTCCTCTCCTTTCCAGTTGAGTGTCTACGAACCTCTCATTTCGCTAGGTGAGCTACTTCATTCCTCAGTTTCGTGTTCACTTATTTTTGCCAAGAGGGTGGCCTTAAAGCCCCCTTTGCAACGAATCTTGGGTATGCCTAGAGAGGAGCGGAAGACACTCCAGCGAAGCCTAAGAGTGAGTGGACGTAGTAAAGTGATGGCTAAAGATGTTTGTTGAGATTCATCTGACTAGCTAAGCTTAGGGTCATTAAGGAATACTTAGGCTTAGATGGTGGTCGCCCTTTCTCGCGTAAAAGTGATCAGAATTTAAACACACCGTGTTTTACTGGGAAGGATCGAACCATGGGAACGAATCTACAGGGCTATCACCTTCTTTGGCCAGACTCCTATCAAAATGAATAGCAGCAAATGGAACTTGAAGAAGCGAGCCTCTATCAGAGAAAGCCATTGCGTCCTAGCCCCTTATATAGGGAGACGACCCCCTAGTAGGTTGGGGCGAAAACTCCAAAACTAGTTTTCCAAACCTTTTTCTAATAATAAGGTAAGCTTTCAAGCCTTTCTTTACTAGAAAGTAAAGAAAGTTCAGTGAACTGTAATTGACCTATGGATCCTTAGGATTGGTATATTCTTTTCTATTCTGTGGTTTCCCTGAAGCAAGCCCCTTTCTACCTCTAAGGGATTCTTTTTTAAAGGCGTTAGGAGCTCTTGACAGTGTGATTCTGCATCAGCTTTAGTTTGAAGGGGCCGCTGGATTTATGAGTAGGAAATACCACCTTATTTCGAACTTCAACTCTACCAGTGTTATGAACACCAAGTCAATCTTCATGAATATATTTTGCCAGTTCTCATTCATCTTTCCCCGACATGAACAGTCCCCAGTGATTTGAATGTTGAGAAATCGACAAAAGAAGAATCTATTGTCGCCAAATACAAACCCAAACACCATCAAAAAGTAAGAAAAGGCGCGAAGTCTGTTTGAAACTCCCTTTCAGCTTTGGTTTATGCCATTCGAGTCTTAGGTGGGGTGGGCCATCATTTTCCAGGTCTTTGAGAAAGGGCCCAATCAAGGGATCCTATTTGATAGTCAGCGTGGCGATAGGCTAGTAGCTCACCATATGTATTCCATGCTCCCTTATCCATATCTAGCTACTGACTATGGTACACAACTATCGTTGTTCACACATCACATGTGGATTGGTGGATTTCTCATAATTGGTGCTGCTACCCGCAATCTAATGTAATAGAACAGGCACAGTCTGGCTTTTTCCCTTCTCGACCAGACGAAGGAGATATGAATTCCATTCAGGCGGGTAAGGGCTTGGCTTGACCGTGTGTTCTGTCCTAGTTCGGTAGGGGGCGCAAACTTGAAAGTTCATCATGTAGTGGTAGGGTGTTCATAGAAAGGAAGCATCGCCCAAGGAGTGGCAAATCTGGATAGAGTCTCGCTCATAGAGGAAGAGTACGCGCGTTACGGCTTACGTAGTTGATCAGATCAGATAGCCCTTCAGGCAACTAGTTAAAAAACAATCATTTGATTTTCTTTCTTGCTTTCCCTTAGCAGCGGGAAAGGAGTCTATGTCCTGCCTAGCTTTGGTAGATTTCCTCCAACGCAATCCATAGAAATTCCACGAATCCCTTGGTGGATAAGTCTGACGACTCAGCAACAGTATAAGGGAGCTTTGGTTCGATTTGTCGAGGGTGAAGAAAGAAAAAATCTTGAAGTAGAGTATAAAGGGGGATTTGAAGGGATGCTTGTCCAAAGCTTGGAAGTGGTCTAGTGCATGTTTGTTCATCAAGATAAGAGAACTATGCCATCAAATAAAAGAAAAGGACTAATATCAGAAGACGAGAATTCGACTTATTATAGAAGTAAGTAAGGTTTTCGATCACTTCCAATGGAATATTTCTTCATTTTTTAAAAGGTCCAATGAGACCTTTTCCACCCTTTGCAGAAGCAGGAAATCGATCTTTTGAATTGAAATGCACTAGATTAGAAAGTGTAATTCAATCCATAGCAAATAACGTATTTTTTTTGATACTTTGGAAAGGAAAGGCCTGGCCCATGAGAGACACTTTTTTTGGATCTGGAAATGGATTAAAGAGCCTCCTTCCTCATAGCACTACTTCTCAGAGATATAGTTATTGGCTAAGAAAGCAGTCTATAGTGAAGTTTTCAAGGGTAAGACGGGTGATGTTTTCACAAGTAATCCATTCCATTCTTGGGGTCAAATAAAGAAAAAAAAGGATATGTCAGTGACCTAGCACGACAAAGCACTCTCCGAGGGCATGGATGTCTAATTTTTTGGTCAGAATCTCCACAGTAATGTCTCTGTTAGATTCTCCGATTGAAATACGGGAAAAGACTGGATGCCCAAGTATGTCATCTCTTTTGACTCTACTACCTAGAGAAATGAAAATGAGAAAATAAAAAATGAATGTCAATATCAATCCGGGCTTGGACCATGTCTGCCGAACAATCTCAGTACATATGGCGCAAGACGATTCCACAGATAGGTCAGCTGATTGTCCCTGCTTAGAGTTAAGAAGGCACGCGCCCTCACACTTTCGACCCGAATATCCATACCTTTCTTTTAGTAGTGAATGAGATCCTGCTTGACAATAAGGCCAAATTTAGACATTTCCCCTTAAGATTGGACTGCATCTTGGGCTTAGACAGCTCCATCTTCAACTTATAGCATGAAAGTGAAAGTCTCCTAATATGGTTCCATATTAAGAAAGTAGATGGACAGAACTACTAGACCTTGTTAGGACCCCTTCGGATTGGACAGTATCGGTCAGCCACAGACCCCAGTTACTGGATCTAATCCTCCACGAAAAGTAAGAAATTCTGCATATTTTGACCAATTCAAGGTGAAAAATGGCTAGCGTCCCAATCAAATCATTCAAAAGTACTTCCCCCATGCGTCCCATTTCGGAACAAGCTCTTGGTGAAAAAGACTGGCATGTAGTCCGAAAAGTGCCTATTGAAAATTGAAGATTTTCCGTCGTTGTTATTTCCTTTTTCTTGAGAATGAAACTATAATGCTTGAGAGGTATAGTGATTGGTCTCAAAAGCAAGATGGGAATAGTCAAAAAGAGATCTCGAATAAGAACAAAAGTAAACTTCTTCAACAAGTTACTCTTCTGAGTTTGATATGGGATTAAAAACATCATATAGTTAGTTTTGTTTGGGATACTGAAACCCAACCTTTCAGGTGCACAAATTAGCTCTTCAAAAGTAGTTCTATGAGTGCTTTTTCCCCGGTTAAGTTGCTGGCCTTATTGGGTCTCCATTTTCGTTTAACTATTCCTCAAGCAAGGCAGTCGATAAGTCATCGAAGGGTTTGTGTGAATAATGGAATGGTAAGCATTACTCATTTTAAAGTTTCCCGCGGTGATATAATATCTTTTCAAGAAAATGATGCGACAACCCCTTACTTTGCCATCTCTTTCTGTCTGCTTCCAGAGGTGCTTAAATGGTCATTATCCGGGTTAAGGGATGGACTGGGGTAGGTAGGAATTATTGTTGCTTTCGTAGCACTTGCTTCTATCTGTGTATAGTTCTCCCCAAATCTCGAACTATATGGAAGGGCTCTTTTGTTGATGCATTCCTCTTGAGAAAGTTTTATAATAAAATCCTCCAACTCCGGATCTAGTTTGAGGCCTCCGGCGCCTTTTTAGAATACTTTTTGTTGCTTGCCCCTATCTCTAAAGGGTGACTCCGTAGAGATCTCCAGATCGTAAGATGATATTATCGCCTTAGCGGCGCTGGACTATATTTTCGTCATTTCTGGAAAGTGCACGGACAACCGCCATTTCCCTTTTTCACAATGTTCGTGAAGGGGTCAGTCGGCTAGAAAGCAGGGCTATTCTTTTTCTGGGAAGACAAAGTCGTCCCTTCTACTGACCGAACCCTCAGTTCGGAGGTCTTCGTCAATATGTTACGAAGCTCCAGTCTTCGGCACACTAGAGAGAAGGATCAGACTTACAACATTAAACTATCATACACGGGGAAAGAGTAAAAGTCAAGATAGACTAAGGCGATAGAGAGAATCCCTATTGAGTTACCTTTCCAGGAGTCACTCAAACTGAGCTAACGGCTTGGGATATGCCTTTTCGCTACTACGCATCCTTATTTACTACTCACATTTTATTGGGGGTGTATAGCTCAGTTGGTAGAGTTCTGCTCTTGCAATTGTTGCGATTACGGGTCAAAAAATCTGTTCTGGACTAAGCAAGGAGCCTTCTAGGCCACAGGCTGTAGAGAGGTCCCCCACTTCGATTCTTGCCCCGTTAGCATCTCCGATCCGAGATAAGGGATTACTCCGTTAGGTTTTTTCGGTCTAGAGCCCATCGGTAATGGACCTACTTACCTTGCTTGTAGACCAGCTTCCGGCCAAATTCCTTGTCGCATAAGTAGCGACCTGCACAAATGGTGTAACAACTACCCCGCTGTCTCTGACATGGACCCGGTGAAATTGAATTCTCCGTGAAGATGCAGAGTACCAACGGCTAGACGGTAAGACCCCGTGGATAGCAGCACAGCCTAAGGCTTCTTGTATACGACCCCAATAACTTGTCCTGAACAAAGCTTCCTTAAAGTAAGGGAAATGAAAAACTTTAAGCTCAGCGGCAGTATTAAACTGCCCAAGAGAGGCTTAAATTTAGTGGAGTCCAGAATGGAAAAAGTAAAGGCCAGGACGGATAAATTCACAGATGAGTTCAATTCAAGCATCCGAACAAGAATACCAACTAGGTTCAGATACCCCAAAGCCACAAGAAGCTACTTATACTTAGGATTTTCTCTATCCCGGAGGACCTGTTGTGATAATTAGAAGTTCACACCGATAAATTTATAATAGAACCAGGAGTGAGGAGAGTGATTTTCTCAATTAGCGGTTGACAATCTGAGCCACTTGGTTGTGATCAAGGGCTTAGCCCTGACTATACTACACCATAATCAAAGAAGGGCAGCCTCATCTTGATAGCCGGGGCTAACCCTCTCGGAGCATGTATCAGAAAGAATTCTAGAAAGTGATAGCAGGGAAAGGTGCATTTTTGGCTATTCCAATCAGTATGGAAGTGGGCTCAAATCAAAAGGACTTTTTGCTTGAAGCAACGTCTCAAAGGTAAGTATAGGATTTAGTTTAAGAACAATCCCGCTCGGAGGTTGATTCCATACTCTTTAATTGAGTTCCCGCCTCAAGGTCAGCGATTCAGAGATTGATTTGAACATAGCAGGGAAGGGAATCACCCACCAAGCCTTAACTGCTAGACGAGAGTACAGCTAAGTCCACATTTTGAAAAGTTCTGTTAGGTTCTTAGGAGCAATCAGTGACCTTTTCTTCTTTTACTTCACATAGCTTTTCGTCTCCGATTCCTCTCCAAGCGTCCCCTTTAAAGGCCATTCAATCAGTTCGTCATCCGATTGGCACACCAGGTACTTCGCTTATGCATCGAACCTAAGACTCCGCCCAGTCTTGAACCTAAATAGATGGTCAATCTATCGATGGGCCACGAAACCACCTTACTAAAGTTTCTCACTTTTCACCCTTTTCCTTTTGCTAGGAATGGAGGGACGGGAAAGTGGGTCATATTCCTGACGATAAGATCATCGGAGCTTTTCGTTTGGATGAAACCCTTCAAACTAAAGCTCTTATCGTAAGGGCAAGGAAAGCAGCAAACGAATTGAAGCAAGCAAGGTGCATATTATCATAGAAAGTACATAATGGAAATGTGCAACTACATAATAACTGGGACAGTCCAGAAAAGAAAGGATAGGGGGATTAGGAGTAAGGTGAATCTAGTTGTTGGAATATAAGATACCTAATTGGTTGGCCAAGGAAAGGTGACTAAAACACCAGAAACGGAGACTACCCGAGCTAATGATAGAGGCAAGAACACTTTCCGGCCAGGCCCTTCACCCCTACCTATATTATGCGAGCAACTCCTCTACTTCTTTTGATTGATATTTCCTTTTCCACGCGAGAAAGGAAAGGCTTTGTACGAGGGGCCTCTCTTTCTATTGCGCTGAGCAACACTTAAACTAGTGAGGTTCTCGTGTGAAGGATATAAAAATAGGCTCATCCAGAACAGGAAATGTTATGATGCCTACAATTGTCTGAAAAGTACACCTCGAATGGTACATCCAGACTATACCTTCACCTTCAAGCTCCATTTTTCATTTCTTTTCCACCATACTTAAAAAAGTCTCTCATGGCCCAATTATTATTATAGCGTTGTCTACCATAGAATTCGGCCTTCGGGGTTAACCCAGCGGCTTCTACGAGGAAGGCGGCCCAAAGGAGGCTCTAGGGCTTGTTAAAGAAGGCAGCAAGATCACAAGGAAAATGAAAACCAAGATTTTTTTTATCCGGTATCAAACGGGAACTATGAGCAAATAGAAGACCTTTCAGGAGTATCAATACCGTCATATGAATCATAAATGCATAAATGTGATGGACCAAAAATCTATTACTAGTAAAGGCTCCCATTGGGAGAAGCAGAATAGAATCACAAACTATGAGAAGATTTCATACTGAAATTCTTTCTTTCAGTAAACTACTTGTCATTTCTCTACTCGCTGCCTACTCTACTCGTCCCTTGCCGATCCTGAACTAGTAGTAAGAAAGGAATTCTTTTTTTTTCATCTCTCCTGTATAAGTTGACGTCTTAACCTGATGAGCTCAGTTGATTGTTGAAGCAGTAGCTCTGGATCAAGAGTGGGATGCTTACCTTATTATTATTAAAAGGAGAAAGGGTCGCTAGTACAGAGACTGCACCGCAAGGGCAGAGAAGTAGTTTACTTGTGAAAACATCACTCGTCTTACCCTTGAAAACTTCACTCTAGACTACCTCTTCTTTCACGGTAAAGTAAATTCTTGAGGTTGATTTCCCTATCCTTCCTCAAGCTAAACTTTTCTGTCTGCTTGTTAAATCGGATTCAAAATCACAAATAGAAGAGTTGGGAAAGGTTCGCAAGACTCGAAAAAAACCTATTCTCTGCTCGTGGCTCTCTTCACCATTGATTCAATTGGGCAAAGAACTTCAGATTCGTGTCATTCAACCTTCTCGTCCCTTAAAGGCAGTTGCTTGCTTGTCAAATAGAGGATTCGAGAACATAAGTCCCACAGCGTTTACGCTGAGCTAGGCATTTCCCAGAAGTTGACCGACCGAGACTCTTTTTTTTCGTAGTTGAAAGAATTCGAGTTTGGGTTGATGTGTTCATCCAAGATAGTCCGTAGGTTTTGAGTTGCTTTTTCCCATGCTTTCTCTTGGTCAACAACCAACCAACCCCAGGGTCTTTATCCATGGGGGTGGGTAAGTAGATATACTATTCTCCATCATCTTCGAGGGTTTTTGGCTTTTGAGGTGAGGTTTGGAATCCTCGCGTTAGGCTTTCGAATTCTCTTTTTGAGAGAGCTCCTTTACCTGGGCTCTATTGGCATAACAACCGGTACACCATAGGTTGGCCCAACCCAGTCCTCTCGTACTAGGATTGGCTCCTCGTAGTTCTTCTTTTCACACCAACGACAGATAGGAACCGAACTGTCTCACGACGTTCTAAACCCAACTCACGTATAACTTGAATCAGAGGTTGAGATTACAGAAGAGGATAAGCAGCTGTAAACAGGGCATGCCACACCTGTCTTGGGCTATTGTCTTATAATAAAGAAGAGGATTCAAAAGGAAGAACCTCAAGGTCTGACTCATAGTGATCATTTATCAAAGAAATCATGACTCTGGTTATCAAATGATTGAACAACCGAGAGCAATTTACTTACGATACTTAGTTGACATTCATAAAAAGTATCTAATGAATTATGAGTATTCTGGGTATCTGCCTTAAGGAGCATAGCAGCTCGACCTTATGATACATTCGGTACGGGTCACCGCCCATCCCTCTTACCCTTGATCAGCTTGTATAGTTCAGTTGTCCATCTGCTTCTGCAGGGAAGGATAAGTAATAGGTGAAGTACCCGCAGCAGATCTCAATCTAGCAACGGCATCTAGAACCACACTGCTACTACTGCCGCTGCTCTTTAGGCACGTGCCTCCTACACTTATCACTCACCTACACTCTTGCAGCATGCCCTCTTCAGGAAATACGGTGTAATACACCAACAAACCAAGATAAGCATGAATTCATATAAAGCACAAAGATTTTTCAGTGAAGCCCCTAAAATGCCTATAGGCCGGCCTCTTCCTCCGATAGGAGAATGAGTCTAAAGAGGGCTTTAGCCCCGGGCCACAAGTAAATGAATTACTTTATTTTAGCAAGCAATTAGGCCTCCCAGAAAGGAAAGGACATGTACCAACTGTACAAGAAGAGAGTCGTGAGCACTTTTTCATAATTCAGATGAGTGGGTGCTGTATGGGGATTTTTGCTGGCCTTGTGGGGCATAGCAGCGTGCGAGACACATTCCCTTGATCCCTCTAGTTCTGGCTACGGCCAATTCCATGGTCCTTTCCTTGGGCTAGAAATGGCTAGTGAATGGAGGAAGGAACTAAATATTGAACATTGTTAGGCTTCGACTGATGTAGATTCGGCAAATGATTACTCTTCTTCATGTTCAGATGAGGCTTGTGGGAAAGATGAGGCAAGGGCAAGAAAGGTGGCCTTCAATTTGACGTTCAGAATGCCTTTAATATAAGGGAATGGGGGATTCAAAAGAAGAATTTCTCCTCCACTTCAACTCTAGGCTTCTCTTCTCCTAGAAATCCTAACTTGGTATGCAAGCGTGTTCATCAATCGGATGGATCTATATGCTCCGGGGTTGTGAGACGAGGTGTAGCGCAGTCTGGTCAGCACATCTGTTTTCGGTACAGAGGGCCATAGGTTCAAATCCCGTCACCTTGATGTGATGGGCTAAAGTGCACAGCCTCCAATTGAAAAAGAAAGGCCAGGGTAAATCTTCTTGGGACTTCAGTTGTTACAGCCAGTTTCTTTATAATGGCACTTGCCAGCTTCTATTAATCTTTCTCATCTCTCCAGTGTCTCATATCCAAATTTTCTACTGTTCAAATCAATCTCCGAATCGTTGACCTTGAGGCGGGAACTCAATTAAAGAGAATGGAATCCCGGCGGGATTGTTCTTATCCAAGAAATTATTCCATCTAACGTAT
This sequence comes from Cinchona pubescens, assembly GCA_025175665.1. Classification (NCBI taxonomy): domain Eukaryota; kingdom Viridiplantae; phylum Streptophyta; class Magnoliopsida; order Gentianales; family Rubiaceae; genus Cinchona; species Cinchona pubescens. Next base: position 158,174 of record JANKKI010000444.1, read on the forward strand.
TCCCTTCTGGATCTAGGAATAGCAACAAGGACTAAATGCCCTGTCCAAGCCAAGGAACTTATGTCGAAGAGTCCTGATAGATGATGATTCAGACGAGATTCAGCATTTTTTAACGCAATTTCTTTCTTTGCTGAAGGTGCTGTTAAGCCCTAAGTCTGAATTCAAATTAAATTGCCTTTATTCCGAAAGCTTAGAAAGTACTCGCTGAGCTACTTCTCACTAAGTTACATACGGAATCTCAAAATGTTTCCAACAAAACAATGTTCGACTTGCATGTGTTAAGCATGCAAGTTGGACGGGAAGTGGTGTTTCGAATGGCGGACGGGTAAGTAATGGTTCAGTGGGGCTGAAGGCTACTTTCGGTGGATGACATCTTAGATGGGACACTCTCTCATTATCCAACCCATTTTCTATCTTTCTATTCAGCGACCAGCTCACTCAGAAGAGAAACCTAATCCAATTCTTCTTGTCCAATCGCCTATTTACTATTAATAAACTATCCTAAAAGAGATAATAGTATTTAATCTCTAACTTTACTGGTTTCTTGGATTGTTCCACATGAATGCCATGGCCTGGATATTCTTAGCCCTCTCTAAGGACAAGTCCAATCTATATTTTGTTAACTAGATTCTAGGTCGGTTACGAACCCCCTGGATCCCTACTAGAGCCCTCTTATCCTATTTCGGTCCTCTAACTCTCCCAATCCCCTTAAGGTATTATATTATACTAGTCCCTCCATTCTTATAACCCTCTAGATGCCTATTTTTTAGATTTGAAATCTGGGACAAACTGAAGGAAAAGACTAACCCATTCGGTGACTTTCGCGTCCGCCCTCACTGAACCAACTTGAATATGAACTACGATTCAGATCAAGTCCCCTTCGTCAATGACCCAATTTATGGAGTTTATGTCGGTATCACCTTCTCCTTCATCAACAACTGGCCTTCCATCTGAGAGCAGAGCTAGCAAGAAAAGAAAGAAGGTCAACCAAACTATCTTTCTCAAACGGAGGGGGGAGCTCAGAGGAAAAACGGAGCAACTTAACCCACCCAGTCCTACCTTTAGAAAGGAATGCAGGAAAGATCGGATACTGTGGCAGTTTAGATAGTTGAATAGCCAGAGTTGAGAAGGAAGGGATTAGCGCTAATAGGCCCACATAGGGTCTTTGGCGAATGTACCAATAAATTCTAATTTCTTCTATTATTCATTATTGAATTTCTCCTTTCAATTCCCCTCGTTCAGGTATAGAGTCACCGAAAGAGATGCTGGTATAATATGGGGTCTCCTCAGCGGGATCAGAAAAGGTTGTATTAAAGTTTTGATCGGTTAATAACATGGTAATTGCCCCTGCTAGTACTGGAAGTGATAATAAAAGTGAGAATGCTGACAATAAATAGCGAGAAAGTGCTCCGCGATGGGTCGCGGTCTCAAAATGGAAGTTTTTCGTCTTTAAGATAGCGTAGAAGGTATTTTAGGGCCGGCCACTATGTTCGCATCCCCCAACTCATAATCAAAGTGGTCTCGTATGATATCATATCCAATTCAGCAAAAAAAGTCTTGATTATTACAAGTCTGGGCTTAGAATAGAGGCTTATGCCACGCAATCAAATGTTAGTCTTTTTGTTGCCCATCAAAGAACCTCGAGATGCTCATCCACGAAAAAGAGCGAACGATAGCGAAGCCTAGAGAGCCAGCGAAAGCAGTAGCTTCTAGGATGAAGCCTAGCCGATACTATAGGCGGGCGAAGGGCTAAGCCACTAATGTCGTGGTGAATGAGGCCTACTATACATATTCTGGATTAGTAACCGGTGAAATACCAAAAAAATGAAAGTCTCTTTTCCGTGGTTGACTCATTCGCAGCTACCAAGGTGGTAAAAATGAGTTTGAGTCATGCGCATTCATTCAATCGAGATCGCTTCTGAGGAGCAAAAGCCAATTCCTCACTCATCCTTCTTTCTCAGTGCCACTTGGGTTGGGAAGAGAATAGCATACGAAGATCAAATAGAGATAGTAGTTGGATTGTTCGCATGTGTCCTAAAAGATGCCCCATCTGCTTGTTATTGAAGCAATGAAAGTCTAACCTTGATCAGTTCCGAGGTTAGCCTCAGCTAAGTTGCTGGTTAAATACATTACGAGGTGTTTTTCCATACTTTCTGCATTCAATTCTAGCTATTTCTGCACCTTTTTGATCGACCTGAACAACGAGATATACGGACCCCTTCCATCCCCTTTTTTATTACTAATGGAATATCCTTCACTATTTTACTAAAAATGGCATCGAATCCTGTTACCTTACTTCGAATGGAATCTTAGCCCGCCTCACTTTCTATACTGCATAAGGACATAAGCGAAGTCAAGGGATTTCATCTAACTAGTGGCTGAGAGTAAGCAAGCTACCTTCATTCAACAGTCAATAAATGACGAACTCCATTATATAGATGATAGGACAGGGCAAAGGCAGTAATCTCGGCGGAGATTAGGATGAGCTTTGATGAATAAAAGAAGAATTGGTAGAAATTCTCATAGGTGAAGCAAATCAAACCTATTTTCATACAAAGAAGATAAAAAAAATAGGTTCTAAATCGTTTGAAAGCCCTTTCTTACCTAATATTGTAGATGGCATAATACGAGAATAGGCTTTGTTTGGGGATAATCTAAATACCTATAGTAGGAGTCTTCCCTTCCTTTCATCACATCACTTTGTGGTTCATTAAACCAGGGTTCTTCACGAAGTTCGAAACAAAGGAATAAAAAAGACTTTATCTAGGGCCTCCTCATTTTGAGACATTATGGCTTTGGGGGCGACCCCGATAACAAAGAAAGAATCCATAAAAACTTAGGATCCGACACCATGATAAATTGTCCCGAGCTTTCGTCGTCGGCCTTGGCAATTAGACCAATATCTATGCATGTATTTTAAGGCTAGACTCTCGAATCTTTTGCTTCTCAGGTGGTGGCGAACAATGGTGCTTGCGTTGCGGGAAATGCCAACCCGTAGGGCCCGGCCTGCTTCTCCCTCCCCTTCTTCATCTTTATGGCTTTAAGCCGAAGCGTATGGCGGCTGGAAAGAAAGACGACCTCACCTTCTCGTAAATGGTGTCAGTGAGAGCCATTTTAGTATCCCCCGTTGACCTTCTTTTGTAGATAGATTTGAAGGAATCTTTCGCTGTATGGCCTCTCAAGCTTTCAACTTTAGTATGGCGAATCAATATGCCCACCTATACTGGGTGGAATAGATAAGAGGTATCGGAAGGTTTCAAGATCATGATAGGACTCAGACATTGATCACAACACAGCGGTTTCAAACTAGCGCCTTTGTTCGATTGGACTGGGATGAAGACTCCTCGTCACCGGCTAGCTTCTTCGGCTTCACCAGCAGCCTTTATCAGCTGCTATGGTTCCCCTCCCGAATGCAAATCTCTATCTCTTTGCGGCTACAGCCTCTTCTAATAGGACGCTTGAGAGAACCATCTCGAAGAAACTCGGCAAAATGATCCCGTAACTTCGGGAGAAGGGGTGCTCTCCTATCTTTTGATTAGGAAAGCGGCACATACCAAGGGGTAGCAACGAGAGCGGAGATATAGGCTAGCAGTTCCTATTCCATACCATAAATAGACACTTTTGATTCATTGATATTGGTGTGTCAGGCTCTACCCCTACCTACCAGCCCTTTAAGGAGTTACCAGACCAAAACAAAATTTCCCAAAATCATAAAGAAAGTGTTCTGAAAGTACCGATTTCCTGATCTCGAAAAAGTACCAGATCTACTTTCGATTTGTCTGAAATCGTCCCAATATCAAGGCTTGATCAAAATTCATTAAGTAATGAAACTGTCTCTTATACAATCTAGATGTGTATAAGAGACAGGATAGCTCTGAAATGAAGCAGGTTGAATGCTGGAACTCTCAGATAGAAGTTTATTTTAACTAAATCCCTGGTTGATTGGCTTGATTGGACCACTCTTTGCTCTGGCCGGTGGGAGCGAGAAGTTTGGGATCTGTTTGGTGTTTCTTCCATCAATCATCCGAATCTACGCCGTATATCAACAGATTATGGTTTCGAGGGTCATCCATCACGAAAAGACCTTTCTCTAAGTGGATATGTGGCAGGAGGGAAATTGATGCATAAGTACGTGTAGGAGGTGATGATTTCTGGTGAAAGATGATTCGAAATAGTCAACTGGAGTAGCAGGCATCACAAGGCCGACAGTTGAGTAAGGCGCTTTCGTTTCTTCGGTGCCTTACCCTTCTTTCTTCCTGCTAAGCCAATAAGCCCCAATCAGGCATGAAAGCACGAATTAAACCACGAGGGATGCCAAGAAGCTCTGATTCTCCTCCTAGTGGGGCTACTTACTCACTGTAGGCACCCTGCAGTTTTGGAGCGGTAACTAAACTAAAAAGGTAGCTTGAGACTGACCGCAATTGCAGGAATAGGTTGACATTCTTTCATTTTGGTTATGGAAAGTGAAAGTAGTTTCGTTTAGTACGAGATCGCCTGCCAAATCGCATGTAAACAGGATGCAAAAACTTAATCAGATCAGTTTGGTGTTCAGTCGAACCTCTTGCTAGTGAAGTGCATCCGATAAGCCCAAAATATCTCCTTATTGGCCGATGTAACTCGTCCCTAAAGAAGCAAGTCAAGAAAAGGACTTCCTTACTTTTCTTTTATAGTAGTCTTAATGACTAGTAGTTTGAAGCCTTGAGAAAGCAGTTTTTTTCAAAACTCGCTTCCTTCGTCTTAAGTCAAGTTCAGTTTACTTCGTTTTGATTCAGCTTTTTGCATCCTTTAGTCAAAAAACCAGTCAGTACATTTCCCTAGGTAGGACTTAAGAAACCCGCAACATTGAAGCATTACGCGACATTCTGAACCAGTCTAGAAGAAAGAATTTAAAATATGGAATTTGAAAATGATTATGGACAATCAATTTGTCTTTGGCTTTTGATTGAACAATATAGAAACTACCTCATAGTTGAGCGAGGGGAATGGGTAAAGAAAAATTTAATTAAGAAAGGGCGGATGGCTCACGATTGATAGCTTCATAGGGTAAAGCCTATGAAGCCGAACTATTCCTCCCCCTCTTCAACTCTTTACTAGAAAGCTCAAGCCTTTTTTTGGGCCGAACTATTGGGTTTGAAGCCGATTGAATTCGTTTTCCCTCAACTAAATCAATCGGTTTGCCTAAACTCTTCCCTTTCCTAAGCTTGAATGTGACTAATGGGATATAAAATAAGTCAATAGCTTCCCTTTCTTGGTGAAGCGTAACACCTCCAATACACAAGCTCCAGCTGAAGTGTAGCAGCTCCGTCCCATTCATCACAGCTTTCTGTTAAAAAGAAAAGAGCTGCTCCTCTCCGATCTAAGCCCTCTCTCTAGTCAGAAATAGCGTAAGTTAATCAAGATGGATCGACCCTTCTTCTTTGAAGCTTGTTCTTGGTCCCAAGGGAAATGGGGTAACAAAGAGCAACTTGCTTCTCCAATTGGATCGTTGCTCAACTCGATGGGTACTTTTAGTTGTTTGCCGGAGAAGCTCTTATTTTTCTTTCAGGAGCTGTCTCTTATACAGATGGATGTGTAAAAGAACCAAAGAAGTTACCTTGATCGAAGATAGCGCACCAAAAGGCTGTGAGGATAGCAAAACTTAAACTAGTAAGGTCCCTGGGTGAAGGATATATAGAGAAGCTCATCCAGAACAGGAAATGGCTAAAATAAAATCCTTTCTTTTTTCTATTACGAAATTCCATAGTTATCGCAGAGTGGGAAAAGCCCCCAGTTCTCTCTCCAGCACCGCTTAGTGGACATGAAACCGCAGCTAGTCTTGCTAACTAAATCAGTTTCTTCCCCTTAGCCTCTCGAAGGAAGGAGCGAGTCTTATCTAAATAAAATAGAAAAAGCGGGGAAGAGAAGAGGAGAACAAAGGTAACCATCAAACTATAAAACCTCACCTCAAACGAAGGCCCTTGGAAGAGCTTGAAGTAGAGAAACCTACAAACAACCAATGGTAATTAGACAAGATGGATATTCCTTATCATTGAGATAAAAGAATTCCACTTTAAAGGCAAGGAACGAGATAGGCTAAAAGTAATGGGTCTTGGACTCAATAACTCAAGCATCTTAAGTCGGTCAAGTAAGACAAAGAGCCTAACAGAACGCAGCAGTGAGGGACAACCCGCCCATACAGCCAGCGGGGAGGATGGAACTACTGGCAAAGACCGTCTGGCGAAAATGCTGCAGGCACGAAGCGGGGGGAGCATAGCATAGGGAGCAAAGGAAGCCCGGAAGCTCAAGTGACAGGAGCGTAGCGATGGCGGAACTAGATGGAGGATCGATAGATTTTTTTCTTTTTTTAGTGTTGTAGGGCGAACGTGTACCGAGGCGCGTAGATCGAGCCAAGTCGTAGCCGATGCCAAATCTTTCTATGGATTGCTTCTTTTGCCTCTTTCGCCATCAAAGTGCCTATGGTACCAGTTCATATTTGGTTACCTGAAGCTAATGTAGAGGCACCTATGACCATCCGTCATCTTGGTAGGAATTTCTTTAAAATTGGGAACCTTCATGAGTGACGGGCCAGTTTTAACAAGGAACTGCAATTAACAGGTTTCTATTTTATTCAAATAGGGATAGATGGCTCTAATAAAATTGGAAGAAATCCATAATTAGATGTTTGTTCTCCATTTCTCCCTCCCCGAAATCAGGAGTGAACCTAAGAAAATCGAAACAAACCAATTACCAGATCCACCTGTCACCGTCGGCATAACCATAAAAAAGATCATTAAAAAAGTGTGAGTCGTTATTAAAACGTTATAAAGTTGATGATTCCCACCAAGAATTTGATCACCGGGTCGTGCTAATTCGATAAGGAACCGGATGACCTGGAATCAGTTTACCAAGTTAAGCTAACATGAGTAGTTTAACAATCAAATCCGTTCGTTAGAGATCCCATGTATTCTTTGTCACAAGTGTGCATGGAATCTAATTTTTTTGAGCTTTAATGCCGGAAAGGGGATGGCTAATGTCCGATACTGAGCTGATAGCTTGAGACCGATCCCAGCTCATAACTGCTAATTAGAAGAAAATGACGCCCTCGTCATTGATGGAGTGAAAGAAAGCGGTTTTGAGACAGAAGACTCTTTGGAAGCGGTCATGTTCTCATTCAATGCCCCGTGGGAAGAGACTTTCTCGATTGTTTAGTTTAAGTCAAGCAATCTCCGAGCTTTAAGGAGGCTCGCAGCTTCGCTAGAAGCGACGAATGAGGGGGCTGGGAAAGGTCGACGACTACATGAGGGAGAAGCTCTCGTAGAAGCTTTACCCCTTGCTTTACAGAGATTGTTATGAATCTGATTAAATGACTAGACTCTTTTAGCCCTTGGCACAAAGGCCATGAGGTTGGGAACGAAGTTTTGGTTGACCTTCTTTCTTTTCTTGCTAGCTCTGCTCTTAGATAGAAGGCCAGTTGTTGATGAAGGAGAAGGCAATACCGACATAAACTCCATAAATTGGGTATGTATATTTCTAGGCTTTCACAGTTTTGGTTTGTATATTCACAATGATACCATGAGCGCTTTAGGGCGCCCTCAAGATATGTTTTCAGATACCGCTATCCAAGTACAACCCATTTTTGCTCAATGGATGCAAAACACCCACCCTTATCCCGTGGGGCTTAACGGACTTGTTCATTCTTCACCCGGTCCTTAGTAGCGTTTCCAAAGTCATCATGAAGAAAATTAGATAGAAGTATATAGAATTAGCCAGATCGTCTGAAGCATGAACAGAATGTCACAAAAGAAGAATCGATGGAAGTTTTAGACCTTTCGGGACTAGCAGAGCAGAGTCTGATTAAGAAGAATCCGGCTTGAGCGAGGATGCACAACGAAGAGAATCACTCTTAAATATTGAATGAGGGGGCTTCCCTAGCTCTTGAGTTAATGAGTTCAGGAGTAGCTAAGTTCTGACTTCTTACAAAGCTATGTGACTCTATACCCGAACGAGGAGAATTGAAAGAAATGTCCGGTCCAGAAAGGATTGATTACTGTGGGTGAGGTTTACTTTCTTTACTTTTCTTTTGAGATACTCCGAGAGTTATCCGTCAACATACATAGTTGAAAAGTTTTCTTGCTTGGTCCAATCTGTGGGAAGGAGAATTTAGACGGATTCCCTTTCCATTTGATATGGCCATAGATAACAGAGTGCAGGAAAAAAAATCAAAAGCAGAAGCCATTTAGACAAGTGGGGTTTCATTGTGTAGTCTTTTTCGAAAGATTGAAGTTGCGATTGTTAAGTCCACCAATTGCAATTCTGAGTTCTTTGTATCAATTTGTCAATCAAGCGAGCAGTTGGTGAGTGCAACAACAAGCATCACTTGGAAAGGCAAAGATTGCAGCAGCACTTGGAACTTGATAAATCCAAAATTTTTAGAATATCCTTGACAGGCGTGGCATGGTTCAAGAACTTTGAACAAAGTCATGCATGAAGTTCATAATTTTTTTTTTTTTAAAAAATCACTTTTAGGTTAAACACGGAGATGTAGGGCTGTGATTCCTTCACAACCATGAGACATAAGAATTTGGTATCTGGCATCCCCTTTAAATATGAAGTAGAATGCGACTGGGTGAAGCTGAAGTATTCTTTCATGCAATGCAATATGAATGATTTTAGTAATTTTCCTAAAGTTAGACTGTTGTATTTTGGGAAACTAAAGGGAAGAAGTATTTGGAAGTTTGAAAGAAGCAAGACTGTGACTTGCTTTTGTTTGTGGCTTCTGACTATGGTCTTCTTATCAAATCTTTAGCAAGAATGTTATAAAATAGGGCTTTCCAATTTGTTGTTAGAAGATGCTAAAAACTTATTTGAAATTTGGAAGTTTTGCAAAGTTTTTGTGGTCTAAGCATTCCAATCCAACTTGATATCAATTGGAAATTTAGGGGGTGCTTGGTAAAAGGCTATGGGAATAAGGAATTAGATTCATTCTCATAACTGTTGCTTCATTAATAGGATGGGTATTGAAATTTTAGAATAAAATCCAAAATCTGGCAACTTTCAATACCCAACTAAGTTGGGAGATTTTGATAATTCCCAAATTTGATTCCAGAACTTGAAAAAAAAAAATCAAATAAAATTATTTTTCCCCTTCTTCCTCTTCTCCCCTTTTCTTGCCATCTCCTTCTCCTCTTTCTCTTCCTCTTCATTCTCTCTCTTCCCCCTCTTCTTCCCTCCCGTTATCCTGGTTCTGGAATCAAATTTGGGAATTATCAAGGGGGGGGGGGGGGCTGTCTCTTATACACATCTAGATGTGTATAAGAGAAGGGATATCAATCCTCCCCTCCCTATGCTCTCCTCTTCCCTAGCATAGGGTCTCCCATCATTTCTCCTCCTTATTCTTCTCCTATCTTCTTCCTTTCATCTGCTCCTATGGAAGTTTGGAAGAACAAACTAAGGAAGAATTTTTAAAAATAATAATAATAACAACAACAACAACACTAATAATAATTTTTTAATATGATACCTATACCCAAAATATTTATCAAGTACCAATTATTTAAATGATTCTGTTGCATAAAACCCATACCTATTATTCATGTATGATTTGAATTATGGTTCTAATTCCAATATGTGAACCAAGCACCCCCTTAGTATCTGTTAAGCAAGTGGTTGAGAGATTAAAAAAAGGAAAGTTGAATTGTTAATGTTCTTGCATCTTCTTGTGCGGCTAGCTGTTGAAAAAGACTTTTGGCTAGGATCCAACGCATTGCGCCTCCATAACCAATAAGTGATGGTGTTGGATTTATGCTAAAAACTTGGGGCTGAATTTTTTCAAAAAAGAAAGCAATTGGGCTGTTCTTAAGTCTTAAATGAGGAAAAATTGAATACTTCAAGCCTTGATTTCGACCAGTATTTGCAAGCAGATTCTTCATCAACCCTTAAAGTAGGGGCATTTGTTGGGAAAATTCTTACAAGAATTGGATCTATAACATAATGCCATAAACCTCTTATTCCAAAACTCTCAACATCAACTCAAATCACGTCACTTGTTGATGTGGAGTGTTTTGGACCAAGGGGTCCATGGTATTATGCCTTGGACCCGGTCCATATAAGAATTTTTTTTCATTTGTTGACATAAAAAAATTTTACATCTTGATTAATCAAGAAATTAGATTTATTTTATTTCTTGGCTAACTAAATTTAAATGTAATTCAAGTCATGAACCAATATTTACTTATTAAAGTGTGTTGGTTCAAATAAACTAAATTAAGTTGTTTAAGAGTCTGTTAAGATGTATTGTACCATATCACCGGCCAGTTCGATAATGTTGGGGACCTTGAATCCCAAGTAATCCATCAAGGTAAGAAACCTTTTTTTTTTATCTATGAATAGGGTAATACACTTCATTGGAGAGAATTCAGAATGGAAATTAGTGAAGATTGTCTGGGAGAGCATTAGAGATCTTTTGCATACATCCAGTCTTCCAAGTCCTTGAAGCTCTTGGTATTCTTTGATCATCAAGTCCTCAAAGTGCTACAAGATCTCCACATTCCTCGAGTGACAAGTTTTCAAGTGCTGATCAATCCTTAAGTTTTCAAGTCATCAAGTGCCGTCAATTTTTGAGTGTTCAAGTTTTTAAGTGCTGTCAATTTCCAAAAGTTTGGTTGTCAAGTGCCGAAAAATCCTCAAGTGTTCAAGCCTTCAAGTGCTGACAAACCTTCAAATCTTTTAAAGATTGAGAGATGTTATTCCTCAAGATTTCTTTGTAGATTGAGAGACGTTTTTTTCTCGAGATCTACTCAAGTGTTTTTCTACAGATAAATCTTCTTTAAATTACCAAATTATTGTGAGAAGATCTGTCATCTACTTTCGTTATAAATCTACAATCCAAAAGGAGCACGAATCAAGGAATTATTTTGTGTACATCTCAAAAGATACAAAATCAGAGTTGTGCAAGAAAGTAAATCATGCAACGCACAACAAAAAATAAAAATTTTACTTCCTTCCAAGGATCACCTTGATCAATTTATGCACAGTAAAAGAGGAGTATAGAAATTATTTCCAAAAAATACAGTAAAAACTCTATTTCTGTCAAGGGATGTCGATTCACAAGTCGCATGGATGTCCGGTCTCTAATGGTATCCACACAAATGATTACTCCAGGATCCTCTCAAAATTGATTGACACAAGCCACAGAGTACTAGCTCCTTTATTTTCTCTCTTTTTTTTTTTGACGTTTTAAGCCTACTTGGGTCGATAACATATATATGTGTGTATGTGTGTACAAAAGCCCTAGGAACTATATGATATTACATTTTAGCCGCTAAGATTTATGTCTTATTATAATTGAGCTCCAAAGTTAATCTATCTCATAAATTAATCCATAAGTATCTTGTACTTATCAAAAATCAATTTAACTGAATTAAACATTTTACTACCAAGTGTGTGATCCTTTAGGTTCTCACTCAATTTGACAATAAGTCTATATTATAATCCCAAATTAATTAAGTTAGATAAATTATAAAACATTAATTTGTCATTAATTCATTAATTAATTAATTCACACTTATAAATCAAGATTGGCTTCTGGCAAAGTATCATGACTGCCCAAGTATTGAGACATGTCAAGTGGTTCGGTATCAGCTATCAATAATTTAGTTATCATGTAATTATTACCCTTTCACCATAATATATCAATTAGTTTAAGAGTACAGATATAATGCCAACTCATGTTGAACTAATCAATTTACTTCTTTCTAAAATACAACTCACTTGAAATAGAATTTGAGACACTCTCAATTGTATTTTCACTGTGTGCAAAGATTTCTGAATCACATTTTAACAAATGGCCATACTGGTACATACCTTCCCATTATAAGGAGTGGTGAATCATATATTGGTCGTATCTTATCTTTTCATAATTCATAGTACACCCAATCTCTACCAGGAGTATGCGCAATTCCTTAAGAGCAACAACTAATAGAGCCAAAATATAGTAATCTACAATCAACATAAACTCATGACCTCAAAATCGAGAATCATTACACTACTATCACAAATATATTAATCCTCTAGTATTTGAATAATAATCCCTGTGGAATACTCTTAGCAAATCAATCCGATGCACTTATTCTGAATAAACATTCACATACAATCATGTGCTAATCTGTCCGTGTAAAACACTACAATTAGAGATATTTATGAATAAAAATATAACTACATAAAGAATCTCATCAACTATTTATGATTTTTCCTCATACAATTTCATTCGAAGGACTTTATTATATCAAATAGATAAAGATTCTCGTATTACAAAATATGCATAAATATAAAATAGTAATATATCTTGTAAAACAAATTTAGTGTATATTTGCATATACTAACAAATCCCACTTGTACTAAATGTGTCATTCATGTACTTAAGACCGAATAAGTTGAAACATAACTTTCATGTTTCGTTTGTTCTGGGATAAAGTTTTAATAAACGAATCAGCAATATTATCATCAATGGGGACTTTCTCTTTCTTTATTCATTTCTATCAACGATTTCTCTGATCAGGTGATAGCACCATAACATATATTTGGAACGCTGATGAGACATGTGTTCATTTGCTTGTGCAATAGCTCCACTGTTATCACAATACAAGATTATAGGGTCATTAATAGAGGGAACCACTCCATGTTCTGCCACAAGCTTCTTAAGAGAAACCACTTCTTTTGTTGCTTCTGAGGCTGCAATATGCTTCTATTGTAGAATCAGTTGTAGTATCTTGTTTGGAACTCTTCCAACTGACTATACCACCATTAAAAGTAAATATGTATCTAATTCGATTTGCTATCATCCTTGTCAAATTAAAAGCTAACATCTATATACTGGCATATTGTCAACTTTTGCCCACCATAAATCAAGAATAAATCTTTAGTCCTTCTTAAATATTTAAGAATATTCTGGACTACTGTCTGGTGGCCACTCCCTGAGTTAGATTGAAACATGCTCGCAACATTAGATCATAGGAGACATCGAGTCTAGACATAACATAGCATATATTATAGAGCCTACAGCTGAGCATATGGGATCATTTTTATGCTATCTCTTTCAACATCTATCTTAGAACACATGTCTTTAGAGACATTAGCAAGTTACCCTTATTTGATTAATCCATACTAAATATCTTTAGTATCTTGTCTCTAAATGTTGACTGTGTAAGACCAAACAACCTCTTAAGATCTAACTCTATAGATCCTCATTCCCAAAATATAGGTTGTCTCTCCTAAATCTTTCATGAAAATATTCCTGGACAACTGTACTTTTACACTTTGAAGCATAGGTATGTTGTTTTCCATCAACAATATACCATCCGCATAAAGTATCAAGAAAACAATCGCACTCCCACTAATCTTCTTATATACACAAGGTTCATCATTATTTTTGATAAAATTAAACTCTTTGATTGTCTCATCAAAATGGATCTCTTTCAACTCTTAGAAGCTTACTTTAGTCCATAAATAGATTTGTAGCTTGCATACTTTGATGTGATTAGAGACTAACTATAAACCCTTGTGTTGCATCATACACATCAATTCATGTAGATTTTTATTAAGAAATGCAATTTTTACATCCATTTGCCAAATCTCATAGTCCTAATATGCAGATAGCAAGTAAAATCCAAATGGATTTCAGCATTGCAACTGTAGAAAAAGTTTTATCAAAGTCAACTCCTTATCTTTGTGTATAACCCTTTGCCACCAATTGCGCCTTATAGGTAAACACATCACCATCTATGTCAGTCTTTCTAAATAAAGATCCATTTGCACCCTATGGCTTTAATCCCATCAGGTGGATCGAATAAAGTCCAACCTTATTGTCATACATGGAATCCATCTTAGACTTTATGGCTTGTAGCTACTTCTGAGAGTCTCTATCAGATACTACTTTGTAAGATGTAGGTTCATCATTCATAATGATTTATACATCATTGTATCCCATTAACAAGAAATTCATATCTGTTTGGAGCACGACGTATCCTTGTAGTCCTACAAAGAGTTTGTGTATCATTAACTTCATTTTCTATTACATCATCATGTGATTGAAGCTCTTGTTCCATTTGTTAATCAATACCAAATTGTGTTTCCTGAACTTCTTCAAGATCTATTTTTCTCCCAGTTTCACATTCAAGAATAAACTTCTTTTCTAGAAAGATGGTATGTTTTGAGGCAAACACTTTTGAATCAATGGCATTATAGAAATAGTATTCATGTCTCCTTTGGATATCCCACAAATAGGCATTTGTCTAACTTAGCTTCAAGTTTGTCAAATCCTACCTTCTTCACATAAGTAGGGTAACACCGAACTTTCAAGTATGAAAGATTAGGTTTCTTTCTAAATCATATCTCATACGGAGTGGAATCAATAATTTTAGATGGAACATGGTTTAGTAAATAGGAGGTGGCATTAAGAGTATAGCCCCAAAATGATTTAGGAAATGTTTGCTAGATTCATCATCGATCGAACCATATCTAATAGAGTTCGATTATGTCTCTCAAATACACCATTTAGTAGTGGTATATAAGGAGGAGTCCATTGAGGTAGAATCTATTCTCCTTAAGATAATTTTGAAAACTCTTGGTTTAAGTATTCCCTACCACGATTAGATCAAAGTATTTAATGCTTTTACCAAGTTGTTTTTCAAATTCATTCCTAAATTTCTTGAACTTTTCAAAGCTTTCGAACTTATACTTCATCAAATATAAATAACCATATTTAGAATGGTCATCTATAAAGGTAATGAAATATGAAAACTTCCTCTAGCATGGATTGATATAGGGCCACAAACATCAATATGTATTAGCCCTAGCAATTCACTAGATCTATCACTCTTTCTAGTAAAAAGTGATTGGTCATTTTACCAAGTAAACAAGACTCACATTTATCATATGATTCATAATCAAATAATCCCCAATAACCATTATTTAATTTGGTAATGTGGATTTCTCATTTATATGACTAAATTTACAATGCCAAAGAAAAAATTAATTCGTATTATCAATTTTAGGCTAAGTTTACAATGCCAAAGAAAAAATTAATTCATATTATCAATTTTAGGCCTTTTAAGATTTATTAAGAATTGGATTTTCCATGTCTAGAATATAAATATTGTTAATCATAGCCGCAGTATCCTATAAAATGCTATCACATGAAAAAGAACAATGCTTATTCTTTGCATAATAGCAAAACCATCAGTATCTAAGAAATAGAGCATAATAATAGTCTTTAGGTTCTAAAACAAGACCACTAGGCAAAGAAAGATAAGAAGTCCCGATGGCTAAAGCAGGAACACTTGCTCCATTTTTCATGTGCAGGTCCACTTCTCCCTTAACCAACATTCTACTTCTCTTTAGACCTTGTATATTTCTATAAATATGATATGCAGATACGGTATTTAATACATAAGAATCTAATTTAGTAGTAGAAATATTGATATCAAATATGAAATATACCTAAAGTAGAATTTTCACCAAGCTTCTTCTGGTTAAAGGTATCCAGGTAATCTTTGCAGTTCCTCTTCTAGTGTCCATTCTTTCTACAATGGAAGAAAATGCCCTTAGGCTTGTCCTTTTTGATCACAAGTGTTGGCTTAACCCTAGATTTGGCTTTCTTAAAGCCAACCTTGGATTTCTTTTTCTTCCTATTGGAAGAATCAATAACCAAAACTTGTTCCTTTTCGTTTTAGTGGTTGTCTCAGCTAGGGGTTTCAAACCCAACTCAAACTAGCCCAACCCAACCCAAATGAATCTAGAATTAAATGGGTTGGATTATCGGGTTTTGGATTATTTGGGTTGGATTACTCGAGTTTGGTTGGGTTGGATTGGGTTTTATTTTTTAAATCCCAACCCAACCCGATAACTCAATAACCTAATAAATTTTAATTATATATTTTTTTTAAGTTTTATTTTTATCCTAATTATTTCATCTAATTTATATTTTTTCCTTTTCATTCATATGCTGAAAAAATATCTAAATTATTATATTGTATTTTTTTCTTTTAATTATTGATCGAATCATTTTATTTTTAACTAAACATATATTTTTTATGGATAATCTTGCAATTATGATCCCAGATGTTTAAAACCCATGTATTAATTTACAAATTTTTAACCCAAATAACCCAAAAGTCCAAATAACACATCTAGATGTGTACTTGGGTTGGATTTACTTGGATTGCTATATTAGTTAGGTTGGGTTGGGTTTTATTTTCTTGACCCAAAAACCTAAAAAATCGAATCCAAAAATTCGTCAACCCGAAAACCCAACCCCTAAACACACTTAGTTTTAGCAATCTTAAGCATATTCAACACTTCTGAAAAAGTTTTTTTCAACTTATTCCTGTTATAGTTAATCACAAGCTGTGAAAAACTTTCAGGTAGAGATTGTAAGATCAAATCAACATTTAACTCATGATTTTGCACAAATTCCAATCATTCAATTTTTTCAATCTGTCCAATCATCTTCAATGCATAAACATCTAACTAAAATACCCTCTACCATTTTACAACAAAAGAGCTCCCTGAGGTCTTATACCTCTCATTCCTTGATTCTTCATTAAACAACTCCTTGAGATAAAGAATCACAGAAGAAGCATCCATATTTTCATGCTATTTCTGCAAGTCGGAATTCATAGTGGCCAACATGATACAAGTGGCAATATCATTTTCCTCCATGTGCTTACAATAAGCATTTTGAACCACTTGATCAGCATCATCTGCAGGCTCATCAGGAATAGTCTAATCAAGGACATAATTAATTTTCTAATACTTGATAACAATTCTCAAGTTGCATTGTCAATTTAGAAAATTTGGTTCAGTGAGTTTGTTATCATTTAAAATGGGACATAGATTGATGTTGCTACTCATGTTCAACACCATATAAATAGTAACAGAATAAAATTATGCTATTTATGCATAAGCAAAACTAAAATATAGCATGGATTTCATTTAATTTGGTTTTGCTCGCACTATTTTAATTCAAATCAATGGAAACTTCACATATTGATTCAGGGATTTTTCATAGAACCCCTAGTAGGTTAGGAACGCATCTAATTATTTTGATCTTGGGTGTACCCAATAAACCAAACAATTTTGAGATGTAAGTAACTCTTACCAATTACAACACTTTGTAATTCCTAGATGATTAGGTATCAATTCTTAATAGCACATCGTAAATGACTTCTAACCTTTGCCTTAAAAACATATAATCTTGAGTGTGTTTAAGAAATTATATGCCTTCGTTAAGTTATACTTGTTATTGAGAGATCTCATCTCATATCTTAAACATGTTCAACGTAGAGTAACCTTGGATTAGCCCAACAAGTTAACATCTAATAAGAACTCTCGTTTCTTGCTATAATCATGGAAGGTAACTTATTTATTGACTTAATATAGATTTGAGGGATTTTTCCTTTCAGTTATTGATTAGGTCTCATCAAATTTGCATGCAATATTATCATATCAATATACAACAAATAAAAAATGAACAAAACTATGTATGATTATGGATTTTTACTACACTAGTTTCCGTGAGTCTCAAAAGAAACTAGATGGTCAAATCCTAAGGGTAATCTTCAACTCTTGAAAATTTCCTCTGTGGTTGCACCTTTGCACCATCTCCATCATCTTGTACATCACAAATTTAATTATATCTAAACATTATAGATATTCAATCCTATCCTTAACTTGCTTCTATGTACATTACATGATTGTTCAAGGAACCTCAAGTTACATCTGAGGGAATTGAGATGAGAAAAGAATTACATCAAAAAAATAGAGAAAGCCAGATGTTAAAGAGTTATCTATTTTGAATTTACCGGGTAAAATGACCATTCAATTTGAATGAAGTAGATCATATATAATAATTGGTCTTAAGTCCATAATCATCCATCATACTATTATATAATTCAATAATTAAATAAAAGCATAAAAACTGCATTTAGTATCTAATTATGAATCACTATGCATCATAATTCCAATATCATTGAAATTATCATTCTTGAATTTCAATATTTATGAAAATATTGTTTTCCAATATAATTAGAAAATAAACACTGTAACTAATAGAATATCAAAAATTATATTAGAAACAATTTCAAATTTTTTTTCAACATTTATTAAATTTCAATCTTATTGAAAAATAATAAAATTCTAAAATTTAAACAAATTGTATAATTTGAATCTCATTAGAATTAAATAAATATTCCTAAAGGTTTTATACTTTCTAAATTTTAATAAATTAAAATAGAGAAGGTTTCTAAATATTAGTAAGTAATTTTAACAATATTTGTTAAAATTTAAATGGTGGTTTCAAAAACCAAATTTAAAAATACTTTTATTTGAAAAAATAAAATTAAGGATTGCTAAAAAAATTTGAACCACAAACATACATTTGGCGACAAAACCAAAAACTATCACTAAATGGTTTAACCCATAAACTTACTTTTAGTGACAGATACAAAACTTTCACTAAAAATTTTAACCCCTAAACTTACTTATAGCGCAGGAAACAAAACTATCACTAATAGTGACATACTGGAGGATGACATCATGATGATGTCATTGATGATGTCATTGTCATCCTTCTTAGGCAATAACGGGACTAGCCAATAAAACGAGTTTTCGACGTCAGCCCGTTGATCTAACTCTAAATCTGACAGTCAAATTTAATTTTATTCAGATCTCACGGTCCAAAATAGTGCAGAATCAATATTTCTTTTTGAAGCAATTTCAAAAATAAATTTATTTTTCCAATATTTTCAAAAACAAAATAAAAAATTCATAAATATTGAACAAATACAATATCCATGATGACTAAATACATCTACATCATAAATTAATCAAAGATGGATTTGATACCACTGTAAGAAAGTAAATCATGCAAGGCAGAGCGGAAAATAAAAATTTTACTTCCTTCCAAGGATTACCTTGATCAATTTATGCACCGTAAAAAAGGAGTATAGAGATTATACCCAAAATAAAAACAATAAAAACTTTAATTCTATCAAAGGATGTCGAGAATCTACAAGCCGCACAGATATCTGGCCTCTAATAGTATCCACACAAATGATTATTTCGGGACCCTCTTGGGATTGATTGACACAAGCCACGAAATACTAGCTCTTTTACTTTTCTCTTTTAAGAGACTCTTTTTTCTTTCACGTTTTATGCCTGCCTGGGTTGATGAAAAACACACACACACACATATATGTGTGTGAGCACAAAAAAATCCAAGAAACTATATGATATTACATATCAACCCCTAAGATTTATGACTTATTATAATTAAGTTCCAAAAGTTAATTTATGTCATATATTTACCCTTAAGTATCTTATATTTATCAAAAATCAATTTAATCCTGAATTAATCATCTTAAAATGTGTGACCCTTGAGGTTGTCACTCACGTTGGTGATAAGTATAAATTATAATATTAAATTAATTAGGATTAGATAAATTAAACAACTTTAATGTATCATTAATTCACTAATTAATTAGTTCACACTTGTAACTAAAGATTGGTTTCTAGCAAAGCATCATGACCACTCAAGTGGTAAGACATGTCAAGTGGTTCGACTTCACCTATCAGTGATTTAGTTACTATGTAATTATAACACTTGCACTACACTATACCCCATTAATTTAAGAGTACAAATA
The DNA here is from genome assembly GCA_025175665.1 of Cinchona pubescens. NCBI lineage: Eukaryota > Viridiplantae > Streptophyta > Magnoliopsida > Gentianales > Rubiaceae > Cinchona > Cinchona pubescens. Next base: position 177,850 of record JANKKI010000444.1, read on the forward strand.
TAATTCCAACTCATATTGAACTAATCGATTTATTTCTTTCTGAAATACAATTCACTTGAAATAGAACTTGAGACACTCTCAATTCTATTTCACTTTGCGCAAAAATTTCTGAAATGTATTTGGGATATACTCTCCCATTATAAGGAGTGATGAATTTTATATTGGTCGTATCTTATCTTTTTATGAGTCATAGTACACTCGATCTCTACAATATGTGTAATTCCTTAAGAGTAACAATTAATAGAGTAAAGTATAGTAATCCACAATCATGACCTCAAATCTAAGGATAATTACAATCCTATCACAAAGATATTAATCCATGGACACGTGAATAATAATCCATGTTGAATATTCTTAGCAAGTCAATCCAATGTACTTCAAAATATTCTCAATAAGCATCCACATATAATTATGTGCTAATCTATCTGTGTAAAACACTATGATCTAGAGATATTTATGAATAAAAATATAATTACGTAGATAATCTCATCATCATCTATTTAGCTAGAGATACATACAATTTCATTCAAAGGACGTTATCATATCAAATAGATAAAGATTGCCTTATTACAAAATATCTATAAATATAAAAATATAATTTATCTCTAAAACAAATTGTGTACCTTTTTTGATTAAATCAATAGAATTAACTTTTTTTAATATTTAGTCTTGATTTTTAGCATTATTTCTACGCTCAAAATTCATGTGAACATGCTCAACAATGAACTGTATCCTGATTGTGGTGATATACATAGAATGATAACCTCACTCAGGATACAAATAATTGCACACAGTTAATGCACATAATTGAATGCCTTATAATCTCATGTCATTTAATTAGCTTTAGTAAATGAAATCCAATCTATAAAAGAAAATATTTAAGAAAATATTTTTTCTTAAGGTTTTTGTTATGATCACCCCCAGCATTCTTTAAATATTTTTTTTTCTAGAAGAATGAAGTTAAATCAAAAAAGTAACTAATTGCAAGGAACAACTAATTTGAGTATGCTAAAAAAATGAAGTTAGTTCCAGAACCTGTAACTTAACACATCTAGATGTGTATATATATACAGTTTGTAATTGTCTTTATCAACATGTTCCTAATCCTGGATACTAAAAGTAAAATTTTAGACTTCTACACTTGGTAAATTGAAATGAAAATTTAGAAGTTAATTATTTCCATTGTGATAAATCCAACCGTCATTATTTTTTGATAATCTACTCCAACTCTTATTACATGTGAGCAATAATTGACTGCATCCTTTACCCGGATTTCCTTCAATTTCTATGTCAGTGATCAGAAGTCTCCATGACTTTGTTTATAATGAAATATCTTGACATATAATAGGTTTTGTGATAGATTTTTTTTCATTAATTAAAATAAATTTTGAACTAAAATGAGAAAGTGACAGACTACCTGTTCTTATTTTAAAACACATCTACACTATTGTACAACTACAAAAATCCAAAATGACAGTATATAAATTTCGTGCAGTCAATAATAACTTGGCCCTAAATTATTTAAATTTTGTGAGTCAACTATGTCCCTTTTCAAATATGTAAACTTCACAAAATATAATTTCAGTCCTTACTGTCACTGTAATCTCCTTTGTGTCTTGTAAAATTATCTAAATTATTTATTTATTTTTATTTTACCCCATGTTGACAATTATTATAAATGATGATACATAGATAGGTTACATGTAATACAAGAAATCTCATTAAGAGCAAATATGCAATTAGGCTTGTGGAAAGGGACTCTATCCCTTGATGCTCGCTTGTAAATTGGGGCACACGTGCCAAGATATGTAACTAACATCAATTGTATCCCACCAATAAGATTCAGACACATTTAATATAATCATTACTACTTTCAATCTCTACAATTTTACCTCATTTACCTTATGAATGGAGCATAACCGTTCATCAATTGGCATCGTCTGTGAAAATTGAAACAAAAGTTGAACTGCTCTCATCAGTTTAGCTTTTGGTTTCAAATACAATACAATTTAAACGTTTAGATCTGATCATCTTATTCATCAGATATGAAGAACAGACGAAGAGGAAATAGTAGGGATGAACCCCTTCTGATAAAGACATGAATAGGAAACTTTTTAAGCAGGAAAAGTTCCACCACAAGAAAAATTGTTACAGTTTCTCCAAGATAATTTTGCAGCTATTCAGCATTTTGCGGAGATGAATAAGCAAGAGCCACTGAATAATATTCCAATAAGGCCTATTGAGACCCAAGAATAGAACGAAGAGAAATGGATACTAGTAGAAGTACTCAGCGTGTGAGTCATCAGGGACCTAATAACTCCATCCCTTCTATGTCGGTTACAATCTTATACGAGGTCGAAACATAGGCACTTCTGACCTTGTTGTTAATATTGACAAGAAGAAGTTTTTTTTTGAAGAATAGTCTTTCTTTTTTGGGCTCAGCTCGTGCTATTCTCGGATCTACCCTAAGGCTTTGACCTACGTAAAACTCTAACACTTAACTATTTTTCCTTTCACTTTGATTGATTGACTTCACCTCCTAATATATTCTTTTTTTTTATAGCTCAAACCCTCGGCCAGCTGGTTCCGCCCCAAAAAGTTAAATTGCCAAGAAAAGGCCAGTCAAATGAAACCCAGGCAAGCAAAGAAGTTTGGCATGATTTGGAAGGTATCTAAGCCAAAAGATCGTTTGTAGCTTTCTTCAGTAAGAGGCTTTTCTTTGCAGCGGCTTTCCCAATCGGACAACTTCTGGGGAATAGAATGGATTTCGCACCCCCTCTGGCTAAAAGATTCCCAATTGATAGATTATCTTATAGCATCTTAGAGTGAAGATAATAGAATCTTGTAGGTATTTTCACATTTCCTATAAGTTAGTGAAGTGCTTCTTCGATGATAGCAATTCAAGAGAAAGTATCATATTCACTCCCAGAAAGAAGGGAGACCTTAGCATCAACCTGCGTAGCCTCTAACAACTGACTCTAGCTGTAAGGATGTGACAAAATTCCTAATGCCTACAATCAAGAGAACTTAAATAGCTAGGAAGAAAAAAGCTCAACACACACCAGAGACTGAAGAGGCATAGGATGGATCAGCTTCAACCGGAATCATTACCCGACCAACTGTTCATTCTGTCTTTACCTCATTCACTAGGAAGTTTCAAGCTCTATACCTATCTGAAGCATAGGGAGACTCCATTCCATTGGTTGACACTTAATAAGATAAATAGGTTCCTAGACAAAGTGCATCCACCGAAACAGCAAGACGAAGAATCGAGTCTTGGATAAGATGCAGTAGAGAACAGCAGTGCAAAGAAGCACGCAAACAACTTCGATTCGTTTTCCATCGGATAGGAAAAGATTTTTTTCAAGTATACCACGACGAGAAAGCAAAATGGGCCAGTCGAAAATAGAACAAATGTGGCAGCTGCTTCTACTTCACCTTGCTTGCTCTGAGTGGGGTTGGCTCCTCAATGCGGATTTTATCTACTTCAATAGTTCGCTAACCACTCGGAGGTGTTTAGCAGTTAAAGATATCAGTTAGTTGGTTGTTGGCTTCTCGATTTGGACTAGAATATGTGGCTCTTTGATTAGGATTTTTAGTAGCTTTTAGGGATTAAAGAGCAGGAGTAAAGACTACCCAATAGGCTCCTAGCTCTTTCATTCATTGCTAATGAATGGAGGAAGGAACTAAATATTAAACATTGTTAGGTTTTGGCTGATGTAGATTCGGCAAATGATTGCTCTTCTTCAGGTACAGATGAGGCTTATTGGGAAGAGGAGGCATGGCAAGAAAATCATAAAAAAAGTCCTTGTTCGGGAAAGATGTATTAGAAAGGATGTCCCCTTATAAGAGCTTCAGAGGAAAGGTATGCAAATTACTCGACTAGAAGAGGAGCTATCCAAGCCGAACAGGTCCTAACAGGGTCTAGTAGTTCTATCCGTAAACTTTCTTAATATGAAAACTAGGATTGAGACTTTCATTTTCATGCTATGAGTTGAAGATAGAGCTGTCTAAGCCCAAGAGCAATCCAATCTTAATGAGAAAGAAAGTCGGTATCTTCTCGAATTCCTAAGACTGACCTATAACACCTTATTTGATCTAAGTCGGAACTTTCATACTTTCATGATGTCCTCCCCGCTGTAAATGCCTTCTTTTCTACTAACACTGGTATTGAATACCTCTTTGCCTACTGGGATAGTAGAAAAAGGGTACTGCCCTTCTATCTTCTGAAGAAAAACTTTGAGCTTTCGAGCGCCTTGATAGAAAGAAACCTCTACCTCCCTTTCGGAATCAGTTTAAGCTATTAAAATGGGTAAGCTGTTGTAGCTACGATATCCTCCCTGTGGTAGTATGGGTATTATAGAGATTGTGAACCCTCTCGTCAAAGCACCTTTTCGCTTTCCGAAGTTTTGTCTTGAGACCTTGCGGGATATCCTATTAGTGACTTCAATCTGCCCGTTGAGATGTCTAAGGGTGTCCAAGGTCTCTTTTAGGTTTGCAACTAGGTTCTAAACCTCTCTGCTTTTAATAACCATGTCGTCAAGTAGACCTCCATATTTCTTCCAATCTAGTCTCAGAAGTCCTTATCCAATAACCTCTAGTAAGTTGTGCTGGCATTCTTCAAGCCAAAGGACATCTTTGTATAATAATAGATTCTTCGTTCCATGATGAAAGAATTTAGATCTTATGCTGAACTTTGTATAAAAGATAAGATTTCTCGGTGTGAATCCAATTTATGATAAAGCATGTACTGATGGAGCCGAACCATGTACAACATGATTAGGACTTGATCATAGAAATTCTTTTCTTCAAGCGAACAAGCACTTTTTGGTGCGGATTTCAACCTTGGCCTTAAGGAGCTTTGACTCTTCTTCATTTTGCTTGTGATTCTTCGGTGAGGAGAACAAGTCGACTATTGAGCATAAAGCTCAGTTCTCGGTCTAGTGCGGGTAAACTGGGTCTAAGTATAGACTACCTCAAGTTGAGGCTGTTTGCCAACTCTTGTATTAAATTGGCCTTACCCTAGTATCCCTCCAAACTCTATAACAGTTGGTATGAGCTGGAAATCAAGTTCCATTAGAAATTCAATAGGACAGACCCAAATATTCAAGATGGAAAATCTTTCGCAATTTTCATTGGTTTGGCAAGGCTCTTCATCTATCTATTGAAGATGAGAGTTAGCTTCATTACTTGGTTTTTGAAGACAAGAGAAATCTCAGATTAGGTTCAACCTAAAGTGAGTCATCGTAGGGTTCCGCTCATTGCTTTGAGGAAGGGACTGACAGTTGTGACTTTCTTTCTCACCTCTTTATGTTTATTGCTTGAGCCCAGGCTTCAAAGTAAGAGCCTTCAATGCTTCACCCATTCATTGCCATCAACCGGCTGTTCGAGTCATCAATCAAGACAGTAAGAAGACTCGCCAACATCCTTTAACAATTAGCTCATCATCTCTTTCTCTGATCCAATCTTCTTGATGATCTACTATCTTAACAACTCTAAATGGGTCTTTTTGACCTTAGTCTTACAAATCAAGAGTATTTTGTGTCCTAGAAAATAATCAAATTGTTGAATAGTACGCTGCCCCAAGTGCTCGATCATGGACCACTAAGAGAAGGCATTTGTGAGTGGTTATCAGAGCCTCCCATGGACAAGAAAATTCATCGGCCAGATCGAAGGCCCTGAAGGATAGGCTAAGATCATCCCAGGATAGGATTTTGGCAACAATTCTAGTGGACAATTTCCTCAAGTAGCTCATATGATTATCAACTTTGGCTTTCCTTCTTGGGACATGGCCTATGCTGAAAGGTGCTCCTTTAAAGGGAGTATGGACGAAGCTGCTCAAGCGTTCATCACAGTAAGTACTTATCAAGTTTTCTTTGATTTTGATTCCCATTCATTTTAGTATTTATACCTTATTTTATATGTTTAACTTAGTCCTCATCTACACAATATCAATCATTTCTCCCAAGAAATAGCAAACTCAAAGAATGCCCAGCTCAAGGCTGAACTTCAATAATTCAAGAAAAACAAGGTTGAAGTTCTGGCTCAGTTGGAAAAAAAGCTTGAAGCCAAGAAGAATGAAGCTTTGGCCAAGCTTCAAACTAAATTTAAGAATGAAGCTGAAAACTTGGACAACTTGGAGAAGAAGCGTTTAGAACTAGGTGAAGGCTAAAGCTTCTTCAAATGTCTCTTATACACATCTAGATGTGTATAAGAGACTCATAAGGCTGCTAAATGCACCTCTAGGTATTGAGTTCAGGAAGATGGGTTCTACCATTGTCTCTGGACAATATTATGGAAGATCTTAAGAGACCTAATATTGTTGAGATTCCATATTACAATAAGGAAGCCACATCTGAGCTTATCAGTAAGATCAGCCTCCTGCTTTCTTACATCTAGGTCAACTCAATGTCCTTTAAGAACCGAACAGAGTTTTGGGTTTGGAAAAATTTTAAACCATTGCAACCGTGCTTGAAGTTACTGTCGAAGATAAAGGCAATTACATCCAATCAAGTTGATTAGACTCAAGTCGGACAAGAAGAACTTGTAGCATCCACTCAAGCTGATCAAGCTCAGGCCGAGCAAGAACCTGCTACCTACGTTTAGAATATTTTCTAGCATAGGTAGTATAGGCTTTTGTAAAGAGTTTGATCGGCTTCATCTAATCATATTTTGTACTTTATCAAATATTATCAATGAAATTGACTTTTTCTTCTGGTCATCTTCATGTCTGATCATACTATTCCTACTTGCACAAATTTCATAAATGAAATTTAAATTCCCTCACGATAACAGATCAATCTCTCATGATTCATGTATCCTTTTTCATATTTCTATACTTATAAGTCAGAAACACTTAGCACCTTACGAATTTCTTTGAGCAACTGAACATATCGCATAAGATTTTATGCCTCAGATCATCATTTTCTCATCAAATAATTATTTTTTGCACTTCTATATTTATTGGTCCGAACCACTTAAGCATCTCTGGGAGTTACAGATTCCAGGTTTCCTTCAGGCAACCGAACAAATCACATAAGAAATTTTGCCTCAAAGGATAAATACTTTTTAAACAAATTATTCATATGAACACATGAACATATTGTCATATTATACACTTTATTCATATTATCCTAGATAATATTTTCTAAGGTTCACAACATTCCACATTTGTGGCATGTCATTACCATGTTGATCAGCTAGCTTGTAATATACTGATCGATGAGCTTCTGTGACAATATATGGCCCTTCCTAGTTCGGATCTAATTTGTCTGATCCCTCTATTAAGCTAACCTCATTCTTTATCAAAACCAGATTCCCAGGTTTAAAGTATCTTTTCCGAACTCTTGTATTATAATACTTCACCATTTATTGTTTATTTTTTGTGTCTTTGATTGAAGATACCTATCTCTATTCTTCCAACAAGACAAGATCAATCATTAGTTGTTCATTATTATTAATATAATGATGTTGCTAGGTTCTAGAGGTCGACATTCCAAAATCGACTGGTATCACTAGCACTTCTGACCCATGCACCAGACTAAAATGAGTAAACCCATTTGTTGTTTTAGGAGTAGTTCTGTAGGACCATAAAATACTAGGTAATTCATCAACCCATCAGCCTTTTGCCAATATATTCTTGTGAGAAAGCCTGCAATAATCGTTCAATTAGTTACTTCAACCTGGCCATTAGCTTAGGGATGTTCAACCGAAATGGTACGTAAAGTAATATTCAAGCCTTCAGAAGCTTTTTTTAAATAGTTCCCCAACAAACTGGGTACCATTATCTTAAATTAGGGTGTGAGGAATACCAAACCTGTAAATAATATTTTTTCAGAAAAACTTCTGTACTGCCATCCTTGTCAAGGATAATAGTGGTTCAACCACTACCAACTTAGAAAAATAGTCAATATAGATCACTCAACTTTCCTGGTATTTGAGGAAAAAGTTCAACCAAGTCTATTCCCCACTGTTCGAATAGCCATGGACTTAGGATAGTCATCAAATCCACTGTTGGGTTCCTTATGATCGCATCGAGACCATGTATTTGGCAATTATGATATTGACGAACCAAGGTATTAGCATTTGTATGCATGGTCAGCCAACAGTATCCCATGATCATAGATTTTCGAGCTATACTATAGGGTCCATTGTGACTTCTACAAATTCTCTCGTGTATTTCTCTTAACACATACTCAGTTTCGTCCAGACCAATACATTGGAGAAGAGGACATAAGTATGATTTTATATATAAGGTGCCATCTACAAGCTCATACTTCTCTGCCCTATTCATTATACTTTGGCCTTCTCGCCGATCGGTCAGAAGGATAACTGAAGATAGGAATTCAATGATCAGTTTCATCCATCCTAGATCATTATTGATCTACATAGATTCCACCTCATTGATAGTTTGTAATTCTTGTATTTCTACCAAAATCTCTTTAGTAAGATGAGAATAAATACCTAAAGCTAACTTAGCAAATGCATCAGCATGTACGCTCTTAGCTTAAGGGATCTTTACGAACTCCACTTCTTTAAAATTTTGCCAGCATTGCTTTACCTTTTGAAGGTATTTTTGAATTATGACCCCTCTAGCTTCAAAATTTTCCAAAATTTTGTTGACCACCAACAAGGAATCACTATTAATTTTAAGGGCTTGAGTTCCCATCGTCTTATACACACCTCATTCCTGCTAATAATGCTTCATACTTAGAATCATTGTTTGTAGCTTTGAACCCAAACCGAAGAGCATATGTGAAATAATTTGCTTCGGGATTTTTAATGATGACATTGGCTCCTGATCTTGACTCACATGAGGCTCCATCTACATGAAGTTCTCGCACCTTGTAATCAACCTCAAAGTCTTCTTTGCTTTTTACGAGCATCATTTTTTCAACCATAGGAAGCACAATCATTCCTCTGTAAGGAAATCTACTAAAGCTTGTGCCTTGATTGTGTTTTGTGGTCGAAATTCAATATCAAACTCTAGTAGTTCTACTAACCACTTGATCATTTGACTAGACACATTAGGTTTTCCAGGGACCGTCTTTTTAGAGAAAGTTTGTTATAGACAACTGTCTTATGCCCTTAGAAATAAGGTTTCAACTTCCTAGCTATTATGATCAGGAGAATGCAACTTTTTGAATGGGAATATAGCTGCATTTAGGGCATTTTAAGACCTTACTTGTGAAGTAGATCGACCTTTGAACCCTATCTCGTTCGGTGACTAATACTGAACTGACTATATCCTCAGAAGATAAAAGATAAAGGTATAATTTTCCCCTTCTTTTGTTGTAGTTAACCAAGGCAAGGTTCTCAAATATTCTTTAAGTTATTCAAATGCCCATTGACACTATTCAATCCATTCAAAATTTTTCCTTTTTTTAACAGTTCAAAGAAATGGAGGCTTCATTCGGCCGATTTCGATAGGAACCTATTCCATGCAACAATCTAACTAGTTAACTTCTGAATGTTCTTAACTGATGATAGTGGCTTCATATCTATGATCGCCTATACTTTTTCAAAATTAGCATCAATTCTCTTTTAAGAGACAAAAAAGCCCAAAAATTTTCTTGATGAAACTCTAAAGGTACACGTCAATGGATTTAATCTCATTTGGATGCTACGAAGCACCTCAAAGGTTTCCTCAAAATCATCAATGACGTTTGCCTATTAACAACCATATCATTTACATACACCTCTATGTTTTGGCTAATCTATTTTTTGAAAACTTTATTGATAACCTCTGATAAGTAGACCCAGTATTCTTTAACTCGAACGGCATAGTTTGATAGCAATAGGTACCCTTCGGTGTTATGAACGCTATTTTTTTTTCATCTTCTTTGGTTATGAATATTTGAAGATAACCCTTATATGCATATAAGAAACTTCCAAACACAAAAGCCACTAAAGAATCAATAACTATATCTATCCGAGGAAAAGGGTAACTGTTCTTAGGACAGACTTTATTAAGATCTGCAAAATCAACACACATATGCCAGTTCTCTTCTGTCTTATTCTATATTTCAAGCTTTTTGACTAATATAGGGTTACTAATGCTCCATGTAGGATATAGGACAACTTATCTACTTTGGCTTCAATAATCACACTACACTCGGGTCTGAGCAGTCTTTTCCTTTGCTTCATGGGCTTATAACTTGGAACAATATTCAGTCTATGCTCTACTATATCCTTTGAAATTCCTAGTATATTAGTTGTTAACCAATAAAATATCTCCTTGTATTCAAAGAATAGCCAAATCAGATCAGATTTTAGCTCAACAAGTAAAAGAGCATAGAGAGTTTTCGATCATGATACTTGGGATCAAATGTTATTTTTTTGATCGGTATGCCCGATGTCGACTCAATTTTGCCTTTGTTCTCATCATCTAACCGTTCAGGAGGTTTGCTCGTAGAGACCATCTTATTTTCTTTAGGAGGCTATTCAATTTTTAGGGTTTAGCTTTTTCTCTTTGTAGACATAAGGTTCTCTAGCCTCCTATTGATTTTCCTAGATCGTTCCTTCCGATCCATCCTTTAAGGAAAACTTAATGTCCAGGTGAAACACAAAGAGAATATGATTAAAGTATATTGGGAAGGCTGACACAAAATCTTGTGTTGGAGTTGTATTGCTTAACAATTACAAAATTGATTTGTTTTGTTCGGTGTTTTGGTTGCACCCTGAGGGTTAATGGAAGCAAAATGGTGCTCTCGGGAATTCGGCTAGCTGAATGTGATCCTTACTTATTCCTATTCATTCCCAAGCATGCCGAAAGATCACGTTCGCTAAACTTTCATTGTTCACAAAGACTTTGTGAACTCTGTAATCCCCTACTTTAACATTTACAATAACAGGGTTCACATGAGAAAATCGATTAGGTAAGGGATCATCATCGGAGAAAGTGATTTGCAAATTCAACTTCAATTTTTTCAAAAAAAATTCCATCATGTTGATATCTGGCATATCTTTGGCATATCTTTTTCTGGCCTAATGGAGATCGGTCGGACCTCCATCTACAACATTTATCACTGCAGTGACATCATCATTGTTAGCAGGAGGTCCCCTCTAATCATTGATTATTGTTATTAGCCCTTTGGTATTGGTACCGATCATTATTTGGTCGAGGAGGTCAAATGTTTGGATTTCTCATATTATCAGCAGTCTGAAGAATGTATTTTTGTAAATAACCCTCCCATATTGCTTTTTCGATTCTAATCTTCAAATCATTACAATCTTCAGTATCATGTCCATAATCAGCATGATAAGCAAAATAACAGGATCTATCCGCTCTCAGATACGAGTGTTCTTGATCTCAAAAATAATATCCCTTCTTAGTGCATTTTGGCTAACCCTAAATACACTACTCGACCTTCCAACAATTTTGGATTTCTGAACTATTTATTTGCTGGTTCACCTCGCCCAGTATCAATGCATTCAAAATCCTTATTTTTCTTTTTCTTATCAAATCTCCTTTTAAATCCTTCGGCTTTCTCCTCTATCGGCCGTTTTCCTTCTGGCCTAAAGTCTAGGAGTTCCCTCTTCATCCTATTTGACTCTTCTTCCCTTATATGACTTTCAGCTATAGAGCCAGTTTTCATTTGTTCGAAGAAGGTCTTTGGTACATGAGAGGCCATTTGGTACATTAAAGTGTCAGATGTATTGGCTTATGATCTTTTCATTTTTCTGTCTAATATTCATTAAATATGAGACTTCCTTCTGTATAACTTGTCTGCTCATGAAGTGCCTCAAAAATTTTTCGGCCAGATCATTATAAGAGGACACTAATTCTAGAGGAAGCTCTTCAAACCACTTTTGGGCCGATTCCTTAAGTGTGGTTGCAAAGAGCTTACATTTGATTGCATCTAAATATCCATAAAGTCTAGCCACAGTAAATACATGCGCAACATGATCAGTTGAATCAATAGTTCCTTGATAATGATCAAGATCATGTTGCTTGAAATTAGGCAAAATCTGTTCCAACCTAATCATATGGAGAATATTATTCAGTAGCTCTTGCTTATTCATCTCCACAAATTGTAGAATAATTGCAAAATTATCGTGGAAAAACTATAACATTTGTTCTTGTGCTCATAATTTCTACTGCTTGAGAAGTTTTCCTTCGTGAAATTCAACACTAACCCTCAGATTCTCGATCTGAAAGAGTTCATCCCTACTGTTTTCCTATTCATTTGTTCTTCTTATCTAATGAATTAGCCAATTAGATCCAAACGTGTATTTGAAATTGAAGAATAAACCGATGAAAGTAGTTCGGCTTTTCATTTGATTCCCACAAACAGTGCCAATTGATGAACGGTTATGCATTCAAAGGTCAATAAGGTAAAATTGTAGAGAGAGAAAATAGTAATGATTGTATTAAATGTGTCTAAATCTTATTAATAGGATGAAATTGATATAGTTACATATATTGGGGGTGTGCCCCTATTTATAGGCAAGTATCAAGGGTTAGAGTCCCTTTCCGCAAGCCTCATTACATATTTGCCCTTAATGAGCTTTGTTGCATTACAAGTAACCTATCCATGTATTATCACCCTCCTACCCATCTACTCCGGCTCCAGCTCTCGCTCCCTCTCTCCTAAATATTATCTCTTTGCTCAAATTTCCTTTCTCGTCTCTTCCCATCACCCTTTCTATGTCACTAATTTTCCCCTCTTTATCTTGCATTTGAATTTAGTAGGTAGGTCGGAGGTTGTTTTTTTTTGGTAGAATGAGATTGTTTATAAATTTTGTTCTATTTAATGCCGTTATAACATATAAAATTTTATAATTTTAGTTTTAAAAAAAGTAAAATTCATTATTTACATTAATATAATAATATTTATACATACCATGATCCATTCTGGCCTTACGTCTCCATGTACGTTGATCTTGTAAAGTAGTATCAGCTTGTATAAAGATAGATAGATATATAGATTTATATTGTAATGAAAAAATTTTGTTGTGATTGAAGAAAAAAAAAAAACAACGTATGAAAATGTTACCTGTCTGCTTGCGTTTAATGAGGATGGGAGGCTGGTATTCTTTAACCTTTTTGTCAATAAGTTTTTGTTTCCTTTCAAGTCCTGCAAGTTTACATGCAAGTTCTGTTTGGTAATTCTTTAGTGCCATAAAATCCATATTCGATGATAGGTAAAATATGAGAGGTATGTATGAGATATTCGATGATAGGTGAAATATGAGAGGTATGTATGAGATATTCGATGATAGGTGAAATATGAGAGATATGTATGAAATATATAAGAGGTATGTTACTATGTATTATTAATTATAAATAAATTATAAATATCACGGGATAAAAATTTTCATTCAAAAAATTTTCAAAGTTATCTTATTAGAATTTAAAATTTAAGTAATTATTTATCATAGATAAAATTGAAGCTTCACTCAAAGTTTATCATCATCGTTCCTCATCCATCCACGGCCAACATAGATCTTTTCAGAAGTGCATTTGAAAATCAAAACATATGTGTATATGTTATCCAATCCAACCCTTAGGTAATAACATCATTTAAAAAATATTATTTTTATGAAAACCCTTTTAAATTTTATTCAATTCAATGTACCTACGACTAATGTGACTCTGAACCATACTCAAATTGAAGTAAATAAGATTTAACACAGTCAAAACCGTTATCAATCTTACAAAGTGAAGCACAAAAAAAAAAAAAAAAAAAAAAAAAAAAACCCGAAACAATGTAAATGCAAACTAAATTAAGTTGAACAATGCAAAATGTTACAAATGGCATTCTCACATACCTCCTTGTTAAAACCCATTATGATATACCATATAGATATAGATAAATATAGATATATGATTATAAAAATGATACTATGGATTTTTGTTTTGACAAACAAACCTTTAAGAATTGCGTCCAAAGTTACGAAAAAAAGACTAATTTAGTCCCTTATTTTTAGGGCATCAAAAAATTTGATCCTTTATCTACCACGAAGGCCAATTTGGTCTCTCATCCTTAAAAAATTAATCAATCTAAGGTTTGTAATAGAAATTGTAGACAAATTAACAAAGTCATTGACAACACTTCTACTGCAGGTTAATGGCAAAATGATTAGCACGTGGATTGCTTCATTAATTTGTCCACAATTTCTATCATAAGTCTTAGGTTGGTTAATTTTTTTCAAAGATAAGAGACCAAATGGGTCTATTATGATAGATAAGGGACCAAATTGGTCAATATGCCAAAGACAAGGGACTAAATTGGTCTTTTCCCCCACAGTTTTTATCTTTTTATTTCATTTGTAATAATTCCACATATTCTTTATTTTGTTTTTCTATTTCATGAGTGTATAGAATGAATTGTCGAATTTTCCTTAATTAATTTATACATTACTTTTACATTTAATATGTAAGTACAAAAGTAAGAATTTATTAAAACTACTTTATGTCTATTTCATGTGCATGCGTTAATCATATTAAACATTTGTCATCTTATAACATCTAGATGTTTTATTGAATGAATATATAATAAATAGTTCAGAAATCCAAAATTAATTGGAAGGTCGAGTACATGTCTCTTATACATATTACATTGTAATTTTTTCATACATATATCCATATAATGTTTTTAATTTAAGTCTACTGTGTGTATTTTTATAAATAAAAGGTATTTACTTACTTATTTTATTTTTAATATGCTTAGATACTGTAAAAGGAAAATGAGCAAGAAGTAGTTGTAAATTTTTTTCTTTTTTGGCCTTAGTTTTAGAAATTAAGAAAATAATATATAAGTTGATTAAGTAAAATGTGACAATTCAAGAAATCATTTTATGACAATTATGTTTTGTTGTACTAAAAGGCATGTTTAATCTAAAATTAATACACGCACGCACGCGCACACATAGACATATATATGTGATGTGTACAAGTTGGGCTTGTAATTAGTCAATTATAAATATTACAAATAAATAATAACAATTAATCAACTAATAATACACATCTATTTTATAAAAACTATAAATTATTTTCCCTTATTTTTATCTTAATTTTATTTTTTGTTTTTAACTTTTTGAATTATTTAAACTCTAATGTATATATAGACAGACAGTATATATATATATATATATATATATATAAATATCTAGTTAGT
The DNA here is from genome assembly GCA_025175665.1 of Cinchona pubescens. Lineage (NCBI taxonomy): Eukaryota > Viridiplantae > Streptophyta > Magnoliopsida > Gentianales > Rubiaceae > Cinchona > Cinchona pubescens. The sequence continues at coordinate 192,972 of JANKKI010000444.1, forward strand.
ACTAATTTAAATATGCTTTGTAATGTAAGGGATATATATTCTATTGTAAAGGAAATTATTATGAATTAACAACAATGAAATTTAACAAATAAACAAGCTAAAAAAATAAACGAATAAGTTAAAGCAAATTAAAAAATTTATATGTCCTAAATATACAAATTATAACAGTATAAGGAATAAAGTAGCTAGTGGATGAGAAAAATAGAGAAAGGAATAAAAAGACAAAGACAAAAGGGAAATTAATAAGGCCAAAGATATACTAAAATAGTTAACATAATAGGGTTATTTTTGTCAAAAAATTTCAAGAATGGGTTAAGTGCCTATAAAATAAGTTAGGGGCCAAAGTACAATTTGAGGTATAGTTGAGGGGGTTTAGTGCATTTAACCCTAACCTTTACTATTTAGTTGTACTAATGATAAATGCAAAATCAATGTGTCTGCAACAAGAAAATTAAATTTATTTTATTTTTTTATGATTTATATATTATGAACTATGGTAGAATCGAATACAAGTATAAGTAATAAGACCAACACACGGTAGGATGAATACCATCATTTTACTATAGTCAAACTCATAGTAAAACTATATTACCAACCCTACTATGCTACTACTTGTTGGCTATTACTTGAGACTTGAGTGCTTCTTTTTTTCTCCCTCTTGAGGTTCTTTCTTTATCTCTGATGCTAGATGCTTTGACGGTAAATGTCAACATTTTATCCCTAAACCTATAATATTAGAAGTAACTTAATATGCTCCTAGTGGTAAATAACATACTGGGATATTGGTCAAATTAAATTTACTCATATTTTTTTAAAATTAATTTGAAATGATTTAGATAATAATAATAACAATCTTTAGATTATTTTCAAAATAAAACCGTTAGTAGTTGGATTTGGATAGTATATAGGTAGTTATCTATTGTAGTTAAAAAAATATATTTTAAAATGTTAAACAAGTTAAATCAAGAACATTGGTAATTATAAAATATAATTTAACTTAAATAAATAACTATTTTGAACTATCCCATTCGTTGCACGGGAATTCATATTGGAAACTATAAATAACTAGCTGAAATCTCGTTCGTTGCACGGGAATTCATATTGGAAATTGTCTTCCATTGTTAAATTTGGAAAAAAAATAATTTTTTATTTTATTTTTTTAGATTTTTTTTTATATTCATTTTCAATTCATTGTAAAATTTGAAAAAAAAAATAATAAGTACTTAAAATGTATCTTTATTGGTTTAAATGTTTATCTAAATTCAAATTAAATTCATAGTGAATGATAATAAATAATGCTTAGTAACTTTTTTGTTATCTTCTTTCTATAATTGCTTGTCCAAACTTCTAATTGCTAGTAAAATTTATAATGGAAATAAATAATAGATATTGTTTAATACGTAATTTATACTTAACTTTCCAAGAAATTCATTTTTTGATGATTTCCATCATTGGAGTCAGAGTTGAACTCAAGAGTATCAATTAAAAGAATTATCTGTGCTAAATTTGATCCCAATCATTGCATGAAATAGGGAAATTGTTGAGATAAAAGTATCCAATTTATTATAGGAGATAAAGTCTACATAGGATAAAACTTCTAGGTAACCGAACTAATATACGGTAAGGAGTAATGCGATTAATAAACAACTACCAATTTAAGATTAGGATTAAAATAAACTTGTCTTGAAAATTTTAATTTAGTATTAACATAAGTCAAATTTAGGAGAAATACCTAAATGCAAATTGGAAAAATAACAACCCTTATTATTCACTTTCTTCATATTAGCTAATTTGCATATACTCATATAATCAACCTCATATAATCAACTATCAGAAACCAAAAATAAGGATACACATAGAAACTTAATAAGGTTACAAATAATCAATTAAACAATGGTAAAATATTTCATGACAAAAGTTGCGGTAAAACACTTAAAACTAAAGCAATTATTTTACATTATTATATTGTTTAAAATAGAGCCTTGAAAAACAATTATTTTAGCTTGTAAAGTGAAAAGAAAAAAAAAGAAAAGAAAGAACTGTTATAGTAGAGAAATATATAGTAGAATAATAAAACAAAATTACAAGATGCTAAATAAAACAAAATTACATAACGCACCATTCAATGAAATTGCATAATTCTTGTGAAACATAAAAATGAAATTTTAAAAAAAAAAAAGATTAGAAAATGAATGGAATCTGAACACTTTAAGGCATAGTTATTGAACCCGGCCAGGCTTGGAGGTTCAACCGGTGAACCGGCTTGGTGACCGGGCCGGTTCCTCTGGTGACCAGATAAGCAAGGAACCCGCCGGGTTTCGTGCATCCCAGCGATTCAACCGGTATACACTGGATTCTTTGAGGAAAAAATCAAATTGTAATTATTAAATTTTGAATCAAAGACATCTTAAATAGTAATAAAAGGTCTTACCACCTAATCATATAAGTTTTTCGTTATCATATGCCTCTTTTTTATTTATATACTATCCAAACTCTACTTTATGCATTAAATCCTTTTTAACTCTTCATGTAAAAAGGCTATGTAAATATTGAAAAGTTACATTTATAGTTAATTTTTTTTTTAATAAAATATGTTTTTATCAATATTTTCACTATATTTCTTATATTTAATAATTTATAGATATTATATATTAATAAAAAATATATTTAAGTGACCCATCGGTTGAACCAGTAACTCGTTGATCCACCTCCCTCGCCGGGTTCCTCCCCGGGCCGGGTTTAATAACTATGTTGTAAGAGACTCGAACCTAGTAATACTAATTATCAAGATAATTAATAAATTAGTAGAATTGGAAAAAGAATAAATGAGCCATCTAATCATTGGTATGTAAATTTAATGTGATAGCAACGTAAAAATTGAATGAATTGGAAGTTCTTGATTCTTATAAACAAAGGATCATATATGATAAGGTTTTGTGTAGAAATTCTATTTTCAAAAAAGAAAAGATAAGATAGACATCAGTTTGTTTGTAGACATTAGAGTTTCAATAGAGTTTAATTAGGAAGAGAAGTTAGCAAAAGGTTTAATTATGATATTTAGAATAGTAATTATCATCATTTATTGATTAATTTTAAATTGTCTTAGTACTAAACTATGTGAAAAAACTTTTGAATATCTATATATTTAAAATAAAGGACGATATTATCTTTTAAAATACTAAATCAATATTTTTATTTTTATATAAATAATATACTGTAATGATATATACTTCTAAATTTAAAGATATAGATAAAAACCTTGCACACATAGCCAAATAATAATTCGGCCAAGTCAGAAATATTTGGATATGTGCGAACAAAATATATATATATATATATATATATATTATTTTGCTAAAAAATATTAGCATTTTAAAAAGTAAAAATAATAAACATTAGATTCTCCTAAAACCCAAAAAATAAAAAATCTCAAATCGTCCTTTAGCAACGCCACAGCTATAATCTAAATTGTTAAAAAAAAAAAAAAGAAGAATTGTCATCTAAACTTGGTTAATCACATAAAGAACTACCAATGAAAAAAATAATTTTCATCAAAAGTAATTATCTAAAATGTAAATAAAAGGGATTGATTAATATCCCAACCCCAACTCAAATAAGAATGGACACGAAAATGACCTAAATGAATGAATGGTTTATATGCTGAAAAGTTAAATCAATAAAATGAAAGTGTCGGGAAACTAAATTAATATATATGAAAACTCAACCATATAAGATAACAACAATGTAAATTTTTCCGTACCAGTTTAGCAAACACAAACATATAATTTTATAAAAATCAGGGAAGAAATATATCAAACTGCTAATATATCGCTTGAGAACAATTCTTTTATAATTATCGTGGAAATCAATAGCATAAAAATCAATTCCTCAAATGGTGTAATTTGAGGAGTATACAGCAGGAATACCAAAAGATAATTTTAAATTTAAAATATATCAAAAAAAGAATATTGTCCAATAAGATTAGAATCTTGAAAACAGTTTGAACATTTAACATGATCGGGTTTAAATAATATTAATTCTTTAAGCCCATCTCTTTCGTGGTTAATTTTATTACCTCCATGACTGAAAATAGTAGTTTATCCCGTCAAATTTCATCTTTTACAAAAAATAAAGAAATAATTGAATTTGATAATTTAGACCAAACTTTACAAAATTGGAGCTTACCTAAAAAACAAAAATCTGAAATATATAAAGTAGACTTTGCTAACAAATTTAAACTTCAAACTAAGTATAAGATAAAATCTGTAGAAAAAACCATTCCTATAGGAAATAATTTTGAACATTTACAATTAATTAAACCCAAAGACATAGAAGAAATACTTGATAAAAAATTTAAATATATGCATATAGGCTTAGTCCAAATAGCCTTACAACCATTAAATAGACAATGTCTTAATACTTCAGTTTGCATAGCACTTAGAGATGCAAGACATAATAAATTTATAGATTCTTTACTTGGTTTAGTAGAAACTTCTCTTTGTAATGGTCCAATTTATTTTAATAGTTTTCCAAATTTCTCTGTTTCCCTTACAGATAAAAACTTATTTGAAACTCTTACTCTAAATATAAATACTAAAGGATATGATATGAAACCTGGATCTGAAAATATTAATATTACATACAGAATATTTTATAAATTAATGAATACATTAAGTCCTGGATTAGCATCTTTTTCAATTAAAGGAAATATTACAAATCAACTTCGTTGTACTCCTCTTATAGAAACAAATTTAACAAGATCAAATATAGAATTACCTCAAATAATAAATTGGAATCAAGTAGATATACCTAAACAATGGATATTTGAAAGCCTAACTAGTCCATCCATACCAAAGGAACTTAAACCAACCATAGTTACAGAAATAGAAGAGTCTTCAACAGGTAATGTTTCTATATCTTTTCATAGGAATTCTACTTCATCAATTCCTGAATCTCAAACAAACAATACTGAAATAAATAGATCCTCTTCTCTTAGGACAGATATTAACTTAAAACTTGAAGGAATATATGATAAAAATCAAACTATGCATGGAATTTATTCAGAAACACCAAATGTGAATAAGAGTATTACCTCAATCGGAACCAAATGTAGGATCAGAAATAGGTTTTGGTTATAACGTAGAACATCCACCCTGTACAACATCATACAAAATTAATATGATATCTAATCAAACCCTTTCAGAAGAACAATTAAAAGAAATTTCAAAAAGAGCTATTGAAGATTTTAAACAAGAAAAATATTCATCTTTTAGAAAATGATTTTTCACTTATTACTCCAAACAACAGCAAAAATAGATTCAAGATTTTTATTATGATTTTATCAAACATACTATGTGTTATATGGAATTTTTTAATTGGTTTTATGTTGAGTATAAACCCCAATTAATTGAAAATAATGTTGACATCCACCCTCTACAATAGAATTGACATATACAGACTATGTTTTAAATGATGGAAAAAATATTGTTTTTAAGTCAACGCATCCTCCTTTTGTAGATATTAAAATAGGAACAAATGGTGCTATTGCAACGCCATTTTTTAATAATGATAATCAAAACAAGTTTTCACAACAAGGAATATTTTTTCCATCATTTTATTGTCTGTATATACACAATTCTTGATTTCAAACAACTAGGAAACTGTCTCTTATATGTATCTAGTCGTTTTGATAAAATTGAGAAAACTGTACAAAAATTCCTTCTAATTTATTTACTTCATTCAATTATCCTCAGAAAATTATACCAGATTCCAATAAATTTCATAATCCAGTACAAAATCCTCATATAATTCCTCCAATTATTCATCCTTCACCTCCAATTCCTCCAAAAGCATTTAAAAATGATATAGACAAAATAATAGAAAAATTAGATAAAAAATTAGAAACACGAAGAATAAAACTATTCATGAAGAAAGTCAAACGGAAAATGACTCAAAACAACAAGAAGAAATAGAACTAGGAAATACTTCTTTAGATAATCTAATAAATATGTTTCAAAAAGATGAAGAAATACAAGAAGGATATTATTCAGAACCAGAATTAGAATTATCAACACTAAAAAAGAAAAAATTTCAAAAATATGAAAATCCAAAACAATTTGAAGAAAAAATATCCTCCATTAGATAGGTATACCCATAAACCTTATCTACAAGATTTAGAATTAGAAACAAGTAGAGTTGTAGATTCTTTAAATCATCAGTCTATATATGAATGGAATATAGATAACTCTTCACCATATCAAATTATTAATACCTTAAAAAAAATGAATATGTTCATTACTTTACATAAAAACAGAGGGACTTCAGAAAAAGAAGCAGTCATAATAGTTATAAATGGTTTTACAGGATCCCTAGATGGATGGTGGAATAATTATTTAACAGAAATACAAAAGAATGAGATACTAAATTCTACTAAAACTATTGCTTCTACTGAATTAACTTTTGGACAGGCCTCTACATCCACTACTAGACTACTGAAAAAATTTCTAATGCTGCGTTCTCACTTTTAACAAGTATATTTAGACATTTTATTGGTGATTCAAAAATTTTTGATAGTATACAAAAAGAACTTCTAATGAACCTTAGATGTCCAACCTTATCTCATTTCATGAAATGGTATAAAGATACTTTTCTAGTAAGGGTAATGAATAGAACTGATTGTAATTCCCATTTTTGGACAGAAAAATTTATTTCATGTCTTCCAAACCTTTTTGCTCAAAGAATTTTTAGTAAACTCAAAGATTACCATGATGGATATAATGTGTGGTTTCTTCGTACTTATCCCAGAATATTTCGTTATAATTAGAGGAATGGTTTTTTCTACAGGTTTTATCTTATTAAAAGCTCAAAAGTTGAAATTTGTTAAGAAAGTCTATTAGGAGATTTCTCTGCCCAATTAGTTGTATAAGAACCTAGTATACCTTATCAAAAAGCTCAACAAAAATTACAAAAGTTTAAAAGGTCTAGGAAAAAGACAAAACCAAAAATAACATCTGAAAAACCTTATTTTCCTAAAAAATTTAAAAGACAAAACTATAAAGAAAATAAAAACACTGATAAAGAGGTACAAAGATGGATAAAAGCAAATATTACTTGTAGAAAAAGTGGAAAGAATAGAGCTGTCTCTTATAACAAATTGATTATACAAAAATAAAGAAGATTATGATTGTACTGTGTAAAGAATTAATTTATAATTGTTTTGTCAAGAATTATTCTTTTCACAGGGTTTAATTGCTTAATACACAGTTAGATGTGTATAAAAAGCAATATATTACACAGTACAAAGATCTTTTATTAAATGAAAATAAAAACCTCAAGATGAGTATAAAACTATGCCAGAAAAAATTAAGGAAAAACTAACAAATATACAAAATTCTTTTACCATACAAGATGTTATGAACCATGCATCAGTTTCTAAAAGATGAAACAAACTGTTACAATACTGCTTTTAGAATATGATGCATGGTTCATAACATCTTGTATGGTAAAAGAATTTTGTATATTTGTTAGTTTTTCCTTAATTTTCCTTTGGTATTGATGGACTAGCTGTCTCTTATACAAATTTTTCAAAAAATTCAGAGAATTCCCCCTAGTACACAAGACGATTGTTCAGAGTTTCTAAAATTAAATTCTATATACTCCTCTCAAAAATATTTTATTTCAATATCTTTACAAATAAATAATGAATATAGCTTTTCCACAATAGCCATGATAGATTCAGCCGCAGACATTTGTACTATGAGGGAAGGTCTAGTTCCAACTAAATATTTTGAGAAATCTACTACATCATTAAGAGCAGCTGAAGGAACATCAAATTCAAGTGAAATATAAACTCAACAATGTATGTATATTTTCTGAAGAAAAAAATACTATTTGCCTACCTTTTGTTTTAACAAAATCCATCAGTGAACATGTAATACTAGGAACACCATTTTTTGTTAAAATGCATCATTACTATTGTAATGGAAAAGTAATTACAACTACAAAGAAAAGCAACTTACTTTTAATTTTGTTACTATAGAAAAACCTCATTATTTAAACGAATTTTATATAAATTCTATTAAAGAAAATATTAAATTAAAAACTAATCAAATTGCTTTTCTACAAGATGAAGTTAAATCACAAACTATAGAAGAACAATTGCAATTACCAAAAAATCAAATAAAAATTAAAGATAATTTTTAAAAAAAGATTTACACTTACAAGAATTTTTCTTCATAGAATCTTTATGCAGAAAAGAACAATTATTGAATTTTTTAGATAATGTTTTTGTGTAGGCTTTTGTGGGAATATCTTTTTCTTTCAATTGAATTCTGAAATGGTTGAATATTGTAAAAAATAAATAAATGATCTATTACACAAAAACATTATAAGAAAATCTCATTCACCTTGGAGTTGTACTGCTTTCTATGTAAATAAAATATAAAATATTCTAATCTTAAAAGAATAAGTCTTATTGATTAGATTTGAAATAAATTTCAGAACTTTTAACATGATAAGAATTGAATAATATTAATCCTTTAAGAGCAAATTACTCTTCCATGGCTCTGATCCCAGGAATATTAAAAACATAACAAATAAACTGAAATTAATAATAAAATAATACAAACTTACAACAATATAGATCTTCAAAATTTCTTGGAAGCTGGACGCTTGAGAAATTTATTTCTTAAAAGAAAATTTTTACAAGAGTAAGAGGAGAATTACAAGAGAAGAGAGGAAAATTATAAGAGAAGAGAGAAGAAATGAAAATCGAAATCTGCCCTCTAAGTTTGCTGGTATAGCCTATTTATAGTAGAAAATGGAATCTTTGTACAGTTTGTGAATAGTATGAAAAGACATCAACTTTTGGTAACTTTAATAAAGTCAGTTTTTCTTGCCACGTCCTTTCTTCTTTCTTTTGTCTTGATTCTTGGCCGGTGTGAAAGAGCTTGAGGATGAGCTGGATGTTTTGTCCTTTTCTTTTTCTGAATCAGAGAATAATTTCTACCTTTTTACAGTAACTTCAATAGTCTTTGCAATTTTTGTCATTTCTTCTGTTTGTTTAAGAAGTGTTTGAATATCAATTTCTTCCACATCGTTTGGATCTTGGGAATCTTGTTCCAATTGAGAAAAAGGATTTACATGTTTGAAGATCTTCTATTTTCTCCTTTCCCATACACAGTTCTCATACATAAGAGTCGAGCAAAATAGTCTGGATTAGCATCTTTTTCAATTAAAGTATGGCATAGGGCTCTTTTAGGAATATCTTCTTGTGGGAATTCAGAAATATTTATCTCTCTGTATCTTTGGAATGCATCAAATACTGGTTTTGGGAATAATGATTCTTCAATTCCAAAATTTTGAAACCAAAAGTAAAACCAGGAGGGAAGTATGGTTTTTGTTTGTAGAATTGTAGGTTCAAGACGAATCCCACAAGTATGTAGGTAATCTGAATTTTGATAGTAGAATAGGTTGAAAAAGGATTGTTTGAGATCATGGTAATTGAACCAATATTCTCTTTGGTTACATTTTGAAATGAACTTCATTGAATTTGTGGAAACTCCCCATTCTTCAATAGAAGGTATATTGTTTATCTTATACACAGATATTACATGGTCATTTTCTCTGGGGAACCATCCTTCTGTGTTTGCAGATCATGGTCTTTGATTTTTGCAAGAGGTTTATTATTGAATAGTGCATGCTCAAGAAAATTTGAATAAATATGACAGGTTTTTAAAGTAATCAGCACAAAAATCCGTTTGGAAGGAAATAGGATTGTGCTGATTCTGAACCTTATTTATTCAGAATGAGTTGGTAAGGGTTCTTAGAGGTAATTCTTCTAATTCAACATTACATACATGAAGAATTTTGTGTAAAGGAAAGAATGTTCCTTCAGCTGTATCGGAATTTGTAATAGTTTGAGAAATTTTTGGTGGTTTGGGAATTGTTCCTAGAATTGTCATTTGTGAAGGAGTATGTGGTCTTTGGGAAGGGGTTTGTGGTGATTGTGGACTGACCACATTTCTAAATGTTTGAGGTATTTGTGTTTGGCTAGGTAGAGGGGAAAATTTCTTGCTAGCATGTTGTTTGTAAGCATAATGTTTGTTCCCCTGCCTCTTCATCTTCCTCTTCCTGGGCCTTGCCCAGTGGGAGAAAAGCCCTGCATGTCTTCTATGCTACATACGAAGATAATAATTGTAAAATATATTTACATTGTTTTTTGTAATCTCTAAATCCTGTTATGTGTGCCTTATATATCTTCTGGAAATATGTCTTCTTCTTAATTGATGTAAAATAATGGGATTTTCTTGTAAGATGTAACCTATTCTTTTTTCTATATTTATTATTTTCTCTCTATGTGAGTTTATTATTTTCTTTTCTTCATACATTCTATGAAGAAACCATTCTTTTTCTGAAATTAATAAATTTTTTGTTTTTTGCCAATTATCTGGTGGTTCATAAAAAGGTATATATTTTGTATGTTGTAATTGATGTTTCTCTGGTAAAATAGGAAAAATTTGCTTTGAAGAAGAGCTAGATGCCATTTATGCAAGAAACAAAGAAAGTTTCCTTTTGTATCTCTTTATTTTTCTTTTTGACTCATTAATATCTATTTCTGTTACTACAATTTGTTGTTCTATCCAATGTTTTTCCTTTATTTGAAATTATTGTCTTGTTCCCCTAGTCCTGATTGAATCAAACTGGGGCAAGTCTAGATCTGCTCTTAGCTGCAAGAAATTCTCTAGTCAAAAAGTCAGGAAGTGAATTAGTAGAACATTTTATGTATTGAATGCAATCCAAAATAGCACATAATTGCTTGTAGATTTATGATCTTTGTAGGAAGAGAGAGAGAGAAAAAAAAAAAAAGGATGCAAATAATAGATGATAACGATGTGATGTTCTTGAATTTGTAAATTCAAAACAATTGAGAAGATAACTTTCGTATGACATATGAATTGAGAAATTATTTTTTTATATATATTAAAAAAAGTGATAGAGAGAAGGAAGATGAATCTATATTGAAAAGAGTTAATTTAGCAACAAACTAATTGTGAAGGGACAGGAGATAGATGGAGGAATGTGAGAGAAATATGTGGGAAGATTTAGAGAGCAAGTATAAGTCAACTCCCAATCAAATTGTGCCAAGTTGTCAAGTAGGTAAGAAGATTGGAGAGATAATATATGCGTAAACTTTATTATATTTACAGAGCCTGTCTCTTAGGCACAACTAGACCTGTATCTTGACAGATCTATATTGTGTAAGTTTGTATAGTCACATACCCACATCTCTAAAAGACACTATACCCTGAATCGAGTCCGGGTAAGAATTTCTCGAGATAGATGAAGAAATTTTTATATGAATCAAGTCCATGGCATATTGTTCCACATTGACTCACATCACCCGATATTAAGATTATTGTGTTCAGTTATTCATTTTATAGAGTACAGTTAATTTTCATTTATTTATTAAACACTCATATCCGATTCCCGCCCATATTTAATTTCGATCAATTATATAACCGAAATATTAAATAGGTTTGAATATCAATTATAACTATATATCCGAAGTTTCTATCATTGTAATAAAAAATGACAAATGAGTGCAATTAATATTTCCTCAATGATACTAAAATTCACAATTACCATAATTTCACATAAGAAATAAATTTTGTTTTGATCAAATATATATATATATATATATATATATATATATATATAAACACACACAGAGATATATATATATATATATATAACATACTATACTACTAGTGTTACGGCGCATCACTTTGCCTGTTAGTACGGTATAATGTATACTTATTTTACTAAGTACAAATAAATTTCGCCAGTGCTAATACTTTTATTATTTAGTAAATAATATATAACCGAATAACTGATGATCAATATAAATTTCGTCACTTATGCATTTATTAAATTTCAAAACCAATTCCAATCCGTTTTACCTAATTTTCGGGTTTGAATGTAAATAGATTTATCCGATATATAACAACCAAATATCAGATATTCAAATTAAAATATTTTGTTCCATTTATGGGGTTTATCCAAACTTTGAACATCCTGCCCAATATCATCCTCGAGTAAAATAGCTTTATTGCCACAACAATAATTTTATTGCCACAGCTAATTACAAATTCTTAAAATACCAATATTGCCCTTGCCCAGGCAATAATTTCTCCTTTTTTTTGCGGATCCCAAAAAAACAAGGACTTTGTCTCCTCTCTCCTTATCTCCTCCGTCCTTTCGGAATCTGCCTCCCCATCCTATCAAACATGAACCACAAAAACTATTAACACATCACAAAGCAAGAGATGGACGAGGGAGTGGAGATTGGATGAGGCCTTGGCCAGAGTGGTGGATGAGAAATTGGAGATTGGAAGAGATGGACTAGTAGAGGGGAAGTTGTAGCAATAGAGGTCTTGACCAGATTTTGTACCAACAGAGATCGACGACAACAGTAGAGGTGGCTGTCAGATGCGATGACATTGGGCATCGACGACAATTAAAAATGCTTCGAAGTAAAGAGATTTTGAGTTAGGGAGATGAATTTGGAAATCGGAGGAGAGACACAGATTTAAAAGCATCAAGAAAATGGAAAAAAAAAAAAAAAACTCTCTGATTTGCAAGAGGAAAAAAAAAAAAAAGGAAGAAACTTATTGTTGGCTTTCAAGTTTTTGCCATTTTTACATTGATGAGGAAAAAAAATGAACTACAATGTTTAACCTCATTGAGGCGGACATCAATGTGTATAAGAGACAAAGACTCCATGTGCCAAGAATTAATAACCTTCTTATTTTTGTAGATGCAAATCTAGAGAGCTTCTCTTGGTGATGGAGAAGGGCAATGTTGGCATTTAAACAAAATCAGCTGTGGAAGGAAGCAGTAGCATTAGAAGGAGAGCAGTAGGACTAGGGGAACAAGACAGATATTGAATTAACGGAAAGGCTCGTTGAGACCTTTACGCCGACATGAAATTTCTTTTTTTGGCTGGTAGCTGTGCCAAGGAAAAAGCTGTTCTTGTTCTCGAATCAGCAGTTTTCGAAATGGAATCAGAACTAGTCCTACCTTTTTTGCTATGCCCTGAGGCATTTCTTTAGCAAGGCTACGCACTTTCCCGCATTCCTTACCTGTGTGTGTCGATATGATGCCGATTCGCCGATCAGAATCCCCTCTTTGCAAGAAAGGGGCTAGGCTGCTGCTGGTCTTTCGTGAGCATCTTTCTGGATCTTTACTTTACGGAAACAATAATCTTTCAGGTCCAGGCAGATGCCTATTAGTATATCAATTTAGGGTTTAATCCATTACATTTCTTCAAATTCGAACTCTTCAAAGCAATGGCTCTTACGCCTGATGACGATGAAGGTATGCTGCCTTTCATAATCTTCGACTAATAAATTTATCCATGACTAAAAATTCTGTGTATAAGTTTTCTCGAAAAAATTAAGTTATTTAAATTTCCTTGTTTAGGAAATCTTTCTCTTTCCTTCCGCTTTGGTAGAATAGAAGGAATTTTTTTTTGGATTTTCAGAACAAAAGTTAGTAAAAGGAAAATTCTTGATATCCTTACAGGATTCAATTTATCATTCTTGATTTTATACTTATTTGAGTATTGTATTATTGAGTCTGGTACTGATCATAAACCCTACTCGCACTTCCAGAAGCTTCAATGCAGATTAGAGATGCATCACCAGCAGACTACCTTCTCAAAATAGACAACTTCTCAATTCTTTTAGAGAGTGGTATTGAAAAGCATGAGTCAAATGAATTTGAATGTGGAGGATACAAATGGTATTGCGATTTTTACTTGCCAATAATCACTCTGTTTGCACTTTTATTTTCTTTTTCTTCTTTTGTAAGTCATTAAATTTAGTTTAGGTTACAGTCTGTCTTATATTTAGGCTTTTCTTTTTTGGGAAAATGATTCAAGACTACTCGCCAAAATCAAATTGGTAAAATCATATTCAATCACCAATTATAATCTTGATTATAAATAATTGGACCTGGATTTCGTTCATTCTTAGTGTATATAAGATGTATTGTTTTTCTTTACCCTTATATTATGGCTTTTAGCATGCATGTTGTCCTTGCCTAAAATCCATGGCCTAGTGGCAGGACCAGTTGGGTGTTAAACCCAAAAGGTGGCAGTACCCGGACTCGATTCAGGGTATAGTGTCTTATATGTGTCATACAAATGGCTTCAATTTGTCTCTTATACACATCTAGATGTGTATAAGAGACAGCCTATATACACTAATAAAAGTCATGATGACTAATATTCATATTCAATGTGTATATTTGTTCATAATCAAATACTCTCTATTTGGCCACTAATAATTGTCATAGTTGATTTTTATAGAAATTTATTAATTGATCACATTTTGAATTTTTTTTTTGTGTGTACAAATTTTTAACTTCTGGTCTCAAAATACTCAACTAGAAAAAATAAGAGACATATGTTGCAGTATAAATGATTCTGATATTCAATGTGGCATGAATTACAAAAAAGATGCTGTCTTCAAAAGACAAAATGTTTATAGGACTGGCAAACAAAAAGATTGATGATGTTGTTTTCATAAGTTATGGTAATCCAATTTATCATTTCTTTGTCGTCATTAGCATTCAATTAATAATAATTCTATCTTTTCTTTAATAAAAACTAAAACATGATAAAAAAAAAAAAAAATGTACTTGTATTCTTAAGCAAAAATTCTCCATTATTATATTTAATACAAATATAGTAATGATATTCGTGAAACTTATGATCGAAAGAGGATATTAAATCAAATCAATCAATTAAAGATTTTTGACATATTTGTAAGAGTTTTAAATTGAAATTCACTTAGATTTATAAAATATTTATTATTTACCTAACTACAATTTGCCTGCCTTTATGTATAGGAAAGTAGAGATCTTGTCTAACCAAACTTGTCAGAAAATTTTCTGTGCAAAATTTTGGGAGGGCAATAATAAGAATTTAATATTTTTTTTTGGGAGGGGAGGAGTGGGAAAGAAGGGAATTATTGAGAAAATATTCAAAATTTATCTTGCCAAATCCAAGTTTTTCAAAAGCTGAGGGCGGTTGTCCCCTTTGCCCCCTTCTACCTCCATCAGTGAATGGTAGGGTCTATATTGTTGGAATTTAAAGATTAATGTCACTGTAGCATAAGAAGGTATTTAATGGTGCACAGTATTGATGTGAAAAAGATAACATTATTAGTGGTATTAAGATCTTGGGTTTTCTTTTCCTTATTGAATTTTGTTGCGTGACAAAAATACTGATAGCTAGATTACATGAACGGACTTTTCAATTGTCAAACAAAAACAATTTAAATTACTATCAAGTAAAAATTTTAATTCGTTAATAATTAAAATGATTTTGCTACTATGAGATTATTTTGTCGATAACTGTCAAGACAATAGAATATAAATAGTTGTGGCTGTTTGAAAAAGTTTAGTGGTGTGACGATTGTGCGTGATCATATATGTATAATTGTTCTTTGACTGTATTGGGATTGTTTTGAAGCTTTGCTGATACATTGGAAAAGAATTACTAGATAAATTGATATGTGATTGGGGCAATATGTCACCTCTATTCAGTAAATGTGTAATTCGCAACTGAGTCAATTGATATATTAACAACCTCTTCTTAAATACTTTGTTTGGATTTTTTGTTTCAGGAAACTCATACTTTATCCCAAGGGATGCAATAAAAGAAATGGAGACGACCACATTTCGCTGTATTTGACCTTGGCAGAGCCCGGTTCCTTGGCTGCTGGATTTGAGATTAATGCAGTTTTCAGCTTCTTCATTTACAATCAAATTCGTGAGAATTATATAATGTTCGAGGTAAATCTCCAAAATTCTGATATTTGCCCTTAAATAACAGTTTGGAGACAAGCTCCTTAACAACTAATTTTATATTAAACTCTATCTGATTCCAAGCTGTAGTTCCTTAACAACTAATTTTATATTAAACTCTATCTGATTCCAAGCTGTAGTTCCCTTTTTTTTTCGTCTACCTTTTCTTTTCCTTGGAGTAACAAAAATACATACAATAAATTCAGTCTTCCTTTACTAGTTTTCTTGATGAAGAAGGTCACTTCCTTGTTGTAGGAAAAACTTTCGGCGTTTTCATTTAACAAAGACAGAGTGGGGAATGAGCAAATTCATCTCTCACAAAACTTTGGAAGACCCTAAAACGGACATGGTTACTTGGTTGATGACACCTAAGTATTTGTCTCTTGAAGTTTTTGATAATCTGTATAAAGGGATCTGTGAAAGGCTGTCACATGTTGAAAATTACTAAACCTCAACACTTACACGTGAGTGGAAAATTTCAAGATTCTCTCAGATATATGAATCTTGGACTTCTGAAGTGTTTACTGAAGGAGGATATAAATGGTACAGTTAATACAGATGCATTTGTGACTTATTTGAATTTGTTACAATTAATTACTATATCTTCCCTTTTCAGTGATATTTGGGTATTATCTGCTTTTTTGTGTGTTGAATCTCAGGCAGTGCAAATAATTCTCATGACTAAAATGATTTATGTACAGTGCTATACAATAAAGTTTTGACTATTGATTCACTATGGTCATTACATATATACACACCTATAGTTTATGACGTGTTTTGCAGTGGATCCGTGCATAAAATTAATGTCTATTGCATGGGCTGTACAGGTGTATTAGTCTATATCCAAAAGGATGTGGTGGTGAAAAGAACCAAAGCATCTCAATTTTTTTGTGCTTAGTGAGCTCAGAAGAGTTTGCCCCCTATCAGAAAGTGAAGCCACAGTTCAGCATTTTCATAAAAGACCAGAAAACTGGTGCAGAACATCACAAACAATCTAGTAAGTGGAATTTGTGTTATAGTAGACTAAAATTAGAGTATACACAATCCAGTAATTTTGATGAATTTTTCGTTATTAAATCATCTTACTTTATTAATTAGGAAATGTTTATCATTCCCTAAAAGTCATCAAGCTTATTACTCATAATACAGAAAAGTGGGGTAACCAGTTTTGTGTCTGTTTCAGTTTTAAAATGTAAAGCGTTACGTTACAGCTGTTAAATTTACGTAATGAAGTTCCCAGTAATGCCATGCCACATGCAATATACTGATAAGTGAATCATTTACACTGATATCGATCTGCATTTTCTACTGCAGTTGGATGTAGATTATGCTTCATGTGCCCGTATTAAATGGGGAAAATAAACTGTCACCCTTGAGTATCAGTATCAAGAAACCTGAATAAGTCTAGTTTCTGCCTAATTTAAGTCAGACAAAGAACACATCATCATCACAATTTCAGGGTTCTCTTTATTGACAAAAGAATTCCCTAGAATTTCCCTGGAATATTTGATCTGTCTTCCCATTATTCTCTAATGAAGAGAGCAAGATATTTCTATTTCATGCCTACTTTCCTACTCCAAATCAATTACTATATTTAAAACATAATCAGCCCGGTATAAAGAATTTACATAGATTTCTCTCCAATATTTTTTGCCTAGTGAAAACTAGTTCAAAGATTAGCAGCAGTACCTTCATTTGACTCATTAAGATAGCCTAAAAGAATTTTGTCTCTTGTATTATCTTTATTAGTTTCAAAATCTCCACTCACTAAAGACTTCACTGCAATAAGGTCAATGGCTTTCAGCTCTACCCTAAGAGTTGGGGGTGGTCTGAATTTATGTCACTTACTGAGTTGAATGCACAATCTGCAGGGTTCACCTTTAATGATTGTTGTATCATTAAACTTGAATTGTCCGTGCAGTGTGTTCTGCGTGGAACTTTCACCTAATTTTCAACCATTTGCAATTATTACTATAGTTGCTGCTTTAAGAACAGGATTGAGATATTGACCATCATGGTTATTGTACATATTGTTCGTCGTGAATGATTTACTGTCCTTATTATCATGCACTTTCTTCATCTGCTGGTTTAACATCATGTAGTTTCGTTAATGCACTTACATGGTCTTTAGTGTGCAGCATTTGTATGTTGAGTAGTATTTATCAAATTTACAGCTTAAAATACTAATTACATCTCTTATACACATCTGTGTAGAATTTCCAATATGATTTTACCATATTAATTGAAATAGAATTTTTCTCATCTGTCTCATATAAGAGACACAATCAATTATGTTACTCATCATGTAAGCTAGAAGTGGTTGATTGACATTCCTTTATGCTGGCCTTTCCCAGTTAATTCCTATAACCAAACACTTGCTATCTAGTTCGTTCCTTCGTTTTTATTGTATTTTCTTCTCTCTTGATTTGGTGGAGTTTGTTAGGCTATGTCAGAATTTGCATAAAAATATTAGTTTAGTTAATACTTGAGATGACAAACCAACCAGTACTACTACTTCAAGCTTTGGTAAAATACATCTAATTAATTTCTTTTACACTTGCCTGCATAATTCCCCTATTAAAAGCACATAAAACTTCCTCCAGGTGACACAAATTTTGGTGCCTGAGCCTTTTGCTTTAATCAGTCAAAATGCCACATCTGGTAATTCTTGTGGTGTTCTATCTTTGCTCATTACTTTATTATAATTTTGAAGTATCCAAGAAAGCCAGGCAGGTCGCCAACTGCTGCGAAGTACTTCTCCAGCAGTGATACCAGCAATACCAACTGTTGCCTAATACTGCATTCCCAAAATCTGCCTACTGGGGTTACCACACTGCCACCATTGCCAAGTTACTCCTTTGCCAGCATTACCTACAAATCTTCCTTCTTTGCCGAAGCCGACAATGCCTACTATTCCTAAAATGCCGCCCTCCCACTGATTCCAGCGGCAACTTTCATTGCCAAGTACCCCAACTACAATTCCTTCGATTCCAGCCAATATCCCAACGTCAATCCCTCCATTTTCTTTCTTCGCAACTTCATTGTCGTGTTTTACGGAAGTAAAGTCATATTTAGAATGTTCATAGTTGATTGTGTTATTTTAAATCGTTTTTATAGTTAAATATGCATTTTTGTTGATGAATTCATGGGGATCTGGGCATAGTGAAAAATATACAAGAATCCTTACAAAATAGGATAGGGTAGTGGGGATAAAAAATATTTAGGAGAATAAGATTAGAATAAGAATTTGGAATATTGGAACTTTTACTTGTAAATCAATGGAGGTGTAGTAGATATAATGATTAAGAGCAAAATAAATATTTTGTGTTTGCAAGAGACAAAATGGATAGGAATAAACATCTAACTACTAAATAATTCAAAATTTAAACTTTGGTACTCAACATTAAATAGGGCTAGAAATGGGGTTAGTATTATTATAGATATCTCGATGAAGAGCGAAGTAGTGCAAGTGACTAAGAAAGGAGATAGGATTATGTCCCTCAAGTTAATTTTAGGATGTGATGTCACTATTACTATTTTTAGTATTCTCTAATGCTCCGTAGTAACTTTAAATGAGTCCCTTAAAACTAGGTTTTAGGAGGATTTAGTTGAGACATAGGTAGTGTCATCTAAGATGATCAATTTTTTATAGGAGATGACCTAAATGAACATGTGGGAAGAGATAATGAAAATTATGAAAAAATACCTAGTGGATATGGTTATGGGGAAAGAAATGAAAAAGGAAAATCAATCATGAATTTTGGAATGATATTCGATCTTTGCATTGTCAATACTTTTTTTAAGAAAAGGGTAGACCATTTAGTTAATTTTAAAAGTGGATCAACAAGGTCACGAATTGACTTGCTCCTTGCGAGAAAGAGAAATAGAAGGCTTTGTAGATATTATAAAATTATACTTGGAGAAACTTTAACCTCACAACATAGGCTTTTGGTGGTAGACTTGAGGTTTAAACATCACATCAAGAAAAGAAACCTATCTAGATTACCTAGAATAAAGTTGAAGAATTTAAAGAAGGAAAAAGAAGAAATTTTTATGAAAGATTTGTTAGTGTAAAATCTTGAGACTTATAAGGAGAATCTGATACTTTATGGAATAACATGGTAAATAGAGTAAGAATAGTGGCTAAGAAGTCTCTTGATAGTCAAGAGATTATGGCTCCATTAACAAGGAATCTTGGTCGTGGGATGAAAGTATGCAAGATAAAACCAAAGATAAGAATGCTAACTATAAGGCTTTATATAATTATTTTTGTTTATTTAGTTGTTCTTTTTGCGAGCCAGTAAAATCCCATTAAATTCTTACGAATTATTCTGTCATATAAATTGGTGCTCGTAATGTTTGCCTTGTGCTTGATAGTTTATGCACAGATCTAATCGAACTCTTGCAAGTTTGATCCTAAAATTTATAGGATTTTTAGGAAGTTAAGGAGACTCTACAGTGGCAATAGCAACAGGCATAATTAGATATGGCTAATGAAAGAAATCCACGTCAACTGGTGATTCAACCAGGTAAAGAGATGGATGTGAAAAATAATGAAGAATTTGAGAAAAATGGATAGAATGGATGCGCTCGTAATAGACCATTGGGAGACTATACCCAACGTACTTTTAGAGGATCTCAATCGAGTGTTATATACCTCCTATTTAAGCTAATATGTTATAAAGACAGTTAGGACTTATATGCATGCTTCAACAACATGCTATGTTTCTAGGATTGCACTGTGAGGATCCAAACTGCCACTTAATCAACAATATGTACAA
This sequence comes from Cinchona pubescens, assembly GCA_025175665.1. NCBI lineage: Eukaryota > Viridiplantae > Streptophyta > Magnoliopsida > Gentianales > Rubiaceae > Cinchona > Cinchona pubescens. Next base: position 213,626 of record JANKKI010000444.1, read on the forward strand.
TAACCACTGTCTCTTATAGAATCTAGAAGAAGAACCATCCTGTCTCTTATACACATCTGATTTTAAGACAGTCATTGAAAAACTTAAGCTATATTATTCATGAAAAATCTTATTTAAATTCCAACGACGAAGATTAAATTTTGTCTCATTTTACTGAAGCATGTTTCCCCACAAAATTTAGCTAAGTTAAGGAATGACATAACTTCTTTCAATTAATAGTATAGAGAAAACCTTAGCGAGGCTTCAGAGAGATACAATGACTTGTTCAACAAGTGTCTATATTATGGGTTGCCCCTATGGATGCAAATGGAGATCTTTTACAATTGGATGCTCTTCAGCTAGTGGGTCCTTTATGCTACATAAAACTCCGAAAGAGGTTCAAGATTTTTTGGATAAAATGTCCAATAATTACTTCAAATCTTTCGTAGCACAAGCCCGATGTAGCATACAGAATACTAGAGTTGTTGAAGAGATGTACTTATATGGCACAACTAGATGTGTATTGATAGACAGTTCCTATACAGTTGCTTCATTGCAATTTATGTTCTGCTGACCACTCTAATTGCCAATGTAATACACCAACATTACTAATTCTTCTTTTGTGGGTCAAGAGCAAGTGAACTACATGGAAAGTTAGGGCCAAAACCAAAATTAGTACAAGAACCAAAACAATGCTCATAGCAGTGCATATAATCTTGGATGGAGGAAACATCCAAATTTGTCTTGGGGTAATCAACAAAATCAATTCGAATGTTCAACATCTATTCTAACAGTATTAATAGCAGCAGAGCGACGCATTTACGCAGCTCCACTTCAAACACCTAATCATGTGAAAAATACTCTCACTCAGTATGAAATTCAATAATGATAGGGTAAGGGGTTTAGAGGATTCGATTAGAAACTTGACAGCTTTAGTCAAGAATCTAGATACTTAGATGTGTATAAGAGCTACGGATATGATGAGAGAATACTTGGAGCATTGCTTGGTTGATTTAGTAACTGATGAAAAAGAATATTGCCAAGACTAGAGACATTGAGGAATGGTAAAATGAGAGTGTAGAAAAAGAAGATAAAAAAGAGATTGGGTCAGGGAGTGAGAAAAAGGAAGAAAAAGATAGTAGTGATAGAGATGCCGAAGCAAGGGACAAAAGAGAAATCAAGTACAAAATCCCTTCAAGTAGAGAAACTGAAGTACAACTTACCCATCCCTCGATAAGGATTCCATTACCTAGCATGCTTAGAGGTGAGGACGATCAAAAGAAGTTCAAAAGATTCCTTGAGATTTCAAAAAGTTGGAAATCAACATATCCTTCATGGAAACACTTGAGAACATGCCCAAATATGCCTTGTTTGTGATACAGATGTTTATCAATAAGAGAAAGATGGTAGGAGATGAAATCTTATGTTTCACTGAAGGATATAGTGTAATCATCCAAAAGAAACTTCTTCCAAAACTGGAGGATCCTGATATAGACTCCATTCCATATACAATTGGACAGTCAATATAAGAGTTTTAAAGAGACTTAACCAAGATTTGTACAATAGACTAGAGCCTCTATCTATTTATAACCCAATTGAATGGTCTCTTATAATCTCTACAAATATGTCATTCCAGGTTGGGCTGATCTTCTTCTACAAATCTAGATGGGTATTGTTCAAGATGTACTGGTTAAGATAGAAATGTTGCGGTTCAGTCATAGCTTTTCCAAGATTTTTGTCATTGCAAGGCATTCTAATAGATGCCCTTGTCTAGACAGAGAATAAGTCTAATCGATGGGCTCTAATAGATGTTCAAGAAGGAAGTTATAATTAAGAGTCAATGATTAGACTATCAATTTTTATCTTTTTAACTTTCATTAAACTTCCTTCTATTTATGATTAGGTGATGGTAATTAATGATGATAACTCTTATGGCACCTACAGGTGTAACGATTCTTATTCTCCACTAGACAATAATCTATTAGAATGCCTTGCAATGACAAAAATCTTGGAAGAAGCTATGACTGAACCGCACAAGGATATGAAGAAGAAATCCTAGCACCGGCTTAGAAAGAACTAATGAAAAAGAGGTTACAAAATGCTTGGAAATAACATTCTTGATTCAATTCCTAGTGGCAACTGGGTAGACTTGATAGGTTTTAAGCAAGTAAGAGGCCTAATACCCTGCAACTGAAATTTGGCAAATATTAGGATTACCCTAGGTATTTGGTGCTCGACTTGTAGATCTTCATTGTTATTTTTATTTTATAGAATTTATGACATCCGACTCAACCCAAGTCTTTGCCCCATCGGATCGACCACGTGGTCTACATGTGAGGCCAAAGACTAGGTCTACTTAAGTATTTTCCAAGGTTTCTGATTGTACATTCTTTTCTTGATGTGATGTTTAAACCTCTTCTTTATTGTTGCTCATAAGTTCCCTATCAATAAATATGGGTAGGGGTGTTCATGGGTCGGGTTTTCGGGTTGTCGGTTTTTCAGGTTTGGGTTTTCAAATTTTCGGCTTAAAAAATAAAACCCATCAAACCCAACCTAACTCTTATAGCAACCCAAGTATTAGTCGGGCGGGTTACTCGGGTTTTCGGGTTAAAAATTTAAATTAATAAAAAAAAATTTAAAAATCTATAATTATAAATCCATTTATTAAAAATATATGTTTGGTCAAAACTAAAATCGTTATGTCAATAATAAAAGGAAAAAAGTAAACAATATGATAAATTAGATGATATTTCAAAAATAATAGAAAAAATAATACAAGGTAGATGAAATAATTAGAATAAAAATGAAATTTAAAAAAATATATAATTGAATTTTTTGTTATTCGGGTTATTCGGGTTGGTCAAAGTTGATTTTAAAAATAAAACCCAACGCAACCCTACTAAAGTCGGGTAACCCGACCCAAGTAACCCGAAACTCGAAAATCCAACCCATTTAGCCCCAAATTCATTTGGGTTGGGTCGGGTTTGAACACCCCTAAATGTGGGCTTTGTGTTCCTTATTCGTAGATTTGTGGCATCTTCGAGGTATTTGGACATGCGGAAATATATTGATTCATCAGAAGGTGAGACAAACGAGATGTCAAAAGTGGAAATTCAACAAGAAGTCAAGGATTGTGCTAAAATGAAGGCAAGGCTTAAGCAATAGGGGTTCGAAGAGATGATGCCAAATGCATTCATTTGCCATAAACAACTCTTAAGCATATTGTATAGGAAGAAGAAAGACCCTGGAAGTTTCGTTATATTATGCCTTATTGGTGACGTTTACCTTGATAGAGCCCTATGTGATTTAGGTGCGAGTATGAATACAATACCTTTTTTGGTTTATGGGAATATAGGCTTAAGAGGTCTCAAGGAGTGTGATCAAATCATCTAGTTGGTGGATGAAAGTAAGGTAGAATCAATTGGGGAAGTACTTAATGTATTAGTCAAAGTGGGAAGTTTAAATTCATTGAATGCTCATTGTTTTGGACACTTGTATCAAGAGGATCTGGATGGCATCTTTACTAGCTTTGGTAGACCACTTTCTTACTACCACAAAAGCCTTCCCGCATAGGCTAATAAAGAGCAATTGACTTTTAGGTCTCTTATAGAATTAACTCGTGTTCAACACGATGGAAGAGGAATGAGTATTCTTTTATAGAAGATTTGAGTATGCAAGAACCGATGGATGAAAAAAAAAGAAGAAAGATGTTAGAGAACAAACGTATAGGTGTGTTTGACAATGGATTTGAAGAAGTCCAAACAAACGTAGACACTTCTACGTTGACTAAATGGCCACAAACAGTAACGTCAAGCTAAATGACTTTAAAGAAGCGCTTTTTGGCAGGCAATCCATGCAATTTAATTCAAATTTCTTATATTTTAGTTTAATTTTTCAATTTAACTTTTACTTTAGTTATTTAAAAGTTAAAGATGACCAACAATAATTTTTCATGTTTATTTTGTAGGGTTCAACTCAATAAAAATGAGGAATTGAAAAGGGAACGCGTTGGTAAACTGGCAAAACGAGTCACCCGCAGATTGCGAGTGACCCCAGTAATTCGGTCACATTATGTGGGTGAAACAGAAGGATACTCGCAGTCTGCAGGTAAAAATAGGAAAATTAACCAAAGTCTCAGAATCGACACGTAATAGCAACTACAATCTATAGCCGATAAAGGTGGACTAATCGCGATCTGCAGCTTGGCCTAGGCGGGATAAATAGATAGAGGCTCTAGTTGATGTCTGTCTCTTATACACATCTAGATGTGTATAAGAGACAGGCTTGGAGGAGAGCGATACCAATAGAAAAAAAAAAAGCTCTCTTTCTCTATCCTTTTTCTTCTTTTTCTCCAATTTTCTTCCTTCTCTCATAGTCTCATGTCATCATTCTCTCTTCTTCCCAATATTCTTTTTCATCATTATAAATCAACCAAGAATTTCCTTTTATCTCATCATATCCTTGTCCAACTTGGGAAAATCAAACTATTCATGTTCAAGGAAGTTTATTTGGTTTTTCAAAAGGAGTATCAACACTAGTCCGAATTTGAGTAAGAGTGTTCTTATCTAATTTTGGGGATAATTNATTTTTAATAAAATTCAAAGTGAAGGATGGAAAGATTTTTGTAAAACTTCTACCATTGTGACAAACAAAAACATGGTCTATGAATTCATTGGTAATAGTCTAGAAATGAGGGACCATATAGTTAGAGTGAGGGGTACACTATGGTGAGTTTTCAATATGAAATCCTTAATGAGATGCACCATGTACCTACTAATCCCAACAGCCAATTCACCGCATTCTTGGAGGGTGAGATTGATTATGATAAGGTGGCCAGTGCATTGACTGATGGTTGGATAAACAGGATCTGGAGTAAAATCAACGTAAGTGGATTAGGCTAAAGTATTTGAATGTAGAAGCTAGGGTTTGGATGCAATTTGTTTGTTTATGCATGTTGCCTATTTCATATACTATTGATGTTACTCCCAGACAGGGCCGGCTTGTCTCTTATACACATTATTGGGGGTATAAGAGACAGCTCCCAGAGGAGATCGCATTGGAAATTTTGAGAAATTGCAAACGGAAGCACAAAGCATTGTTTTTCCAAATTTAATAACTTGATTGTACCACTTGCGGGGTCCAAGGATTTCTGACAACATAATTTTCAATGGGTGCTACTTAGGTCCCATTAGTCTTTGTTGTCAGGTGATCATGACCCAATTCAGATCTGCCATAATCATAGTACAAGCTGAGATAACGAATGAACAAGTAGCCGAGGAGGTTCAAGGCACTCAAGGAAGACTTTGAGGACCATTGCTTGTACCCTGCCTAGACTTGCAACTGATTTCAATTTCCATTCATCTCATTACTCAATGAGACGCAGTGGGAATTCCTAGTCTATCATAGCTAGTGTTTTGAGGAGACGAGGCAAAAGATAGACTTCCTGGCATGGTAGCTCAGCCACTTGGGGAACTTCTACTTGTCTCATTGGTCTCAAACTAGTCTACCGCTAGAGTGGCATTATGGACCCTCAGATGATGAAGAGAGACGAGGGTCAAGGACTAGGAGAGAGCGTGAAGTCAAACCATTTGGAAACGCAGAAGATTGACCATCCCCGTAAGAGACACATCGCATTGCCTAAGTGCGGCGAATAGTAGGCAAGGGCCGCTACATCTTCATGGGGGTCCGAGTGTAGTGAAAAATATCCAAGGGTCCTCACATAATAAGGGAAGAGTAGTGGGCACTGAAAAAAATGTTCTACAGAATAGGATTGGAATAGGAACTTCGAATATTGGAACTCTTACTGGTAAATCAATGGAGGTGGTAGATACAATGATTAGGAGAAGAATTAATATTTTGTATTTATAAGAGACAAAATGGGTAGGAGAAAAGGCTAAACTATTAGATAATTCAGGATTTAAACTTTGGTACTCAGGAGTAAACAGGACTAGAAATGGGGTAGGTATTATTGTAGATAGGTCGATGAAGAATGATGTAGTGCAGGTGACTAGGAAAGGAGATAGGATTAAGACCCTTAAACTAATTTTAGGACGTGAAACTATTAATATCTTTAGTGTCTATGCGCCTCAAGTAGGTCTAGATGAGTCCATTAAGGGTAAGTTTTGGGAAGATTTAGATGAGTTGATAGGTAGTGTCCCTCAAGGAGAGCAAATTTTATAGGAGGTGATCTAAATGGACGTGTGGGAAGAGATAATGAGGATTATGAAGAAGTGCATGGTGGATATGGTCATTATGGGGGAAGAAATGAAGAAGAAAAATCAATGTTGGAGTTTCGAATGGCATTCGACCTTTGCATTATCAATAATTTTTTCAAGAAAAGGGAGGAACATTTAGTTACCTTTAAAAGTGATTCAACAAAGTTACAGATTAACTTTCTCTTCACAAGAAACAGAGATATAAGAGTTTATAGAGATTGTAAAATTATACATGGAGAAAGTTTAACCTCACAACATAGGCTTTTGGTGGTGGACTTGAGGCTAAAACATCACATTAGGCGAAGGAACCTACTTAGATCATCTAGAATTAAGTGGAGGAATTTAAAGAAGGTCCCTTAAGAATTTTTTAAAGAAGATTTGGAAGGGCAAAGTATTTGGGACTTACAAGGAAAATTTGACACTTTATAGCTGTAACTTATACAACTATCTTATAGACATCTAGCCTGTCTATTAGAGACAAGAGGTTATGTCCCCATGAACAAGCAATTTTGGTGGTGGGATGACGGTGTACAAGATACTTATCAAAGTTAAGAGGGCTAACTATAAGGCTCTATATAGTTGTAGAAGTGACGAAAATATTGAGAAATATAACCTTGCTAAAAGGAGGCAAAAAAGGCTGTAAGTGAAGTGAGAGATAGGGCTTTTGAAAATTTTTATCAAAAATTAGAATCTAAGGAGGGGGAGCTAAATATTTATAAAATTGCTAAAGCAAGAGCCCATAGGACGAAGGATTTAACCCAAGTCAAGTGCTTCAAGGATGAAAATAATAAGGTGCTAGTAAGAGGATGAGAAAATTAAGGAAAGATGGGAGAGATACTTCCATCAACTATTTAATGAAGGCAATGGAGACGATATCATTTTAGAAGAGTTAGCTAAGTCCGACGATTCTAGAAACGCAATGTACCTCAACTCTTATACACATCAGAGGTATAAGTTTCAGTTATAGAACCATTATAATTGTTTAACTCAAAAATGGCAATATAACCACATCTCCAGATGTGTATAAGAGACAGTCAATCACATCTAGATGTGTATAAGATATGGGTATTCAAAGCTGTAAAGGGGATATACAAAATTATGCGAATTACAAAGGTATTAAGTTAAAAAGCCATACGATGAAACTTTGGGAGAAGGTGATAGAAAGAAGGTTAAGAAATGAGACTAAGGGGTCAAATAATCAGTTTGGTTTTGTATCAGGGAGATCAACTACTGACATCATAGATCTGTATAAGAGACAGCCACAAAACACTGGATAAAGAAAAGATTTACATATGGTTTTTATTGATCTTGAAAAGGCATACGATAGAGCTTCTAGAGAAGTTATGTGGAGAGTTTTAGAAAAAAGAGGAGTTAGAGTAGCATATATAGAATCAATAAAAGAAATGTATAGGGATGTGGTTACAAGTGTGAGAACACCAGAAGGGTTGACACGAGAATTCCTTATAAATATAGGTTTACACCAAGGTTCAGGCGGTGAATTGGCTGTTAGAGATTAGATAGGGTGCATGGTCTGAATCTTATAAGGGTTAGTATCGGAGATCAAGAGATACCTATAAGTGAAAATTTTAAATAATTTATCCTAAGTTATTTAGAGTAATGGTCATACACATCGATGTGTATACACATCAGATACAAGTGGGATGGACTAAATGGACAATGGCATTGTCTATTATGTGACCGCAAAATTCCTATATGACATACGGGTAAATTTTATAGAATGACAATTAGGCCAAGGATGCTCTTGGGTCCGAATGTTGGGCATGAATCACACACATGAGCAAAAGAGGACAGAGTAGTATAAATGTTCAATGTTAAGATAGATGTGTGGGTATCCTAGGATGGCACAAGATACACAATGAGTATATTCATGATAAGATTAGAGTATCACCTATTGATGAGAAGATGAGAGAAACATGCTTAAGATGGTTAGGTACATATCTAGAGACAGAAGCAGTTGAGAGAAGTATGTCGAACACCAGTAGATATTTTTATCTAGCACTCGGACATCTAGATGAAGATGTAGCGGCCCTTGCCTACTACTGTCTCTTATAGGCAATAGATGTGTATAAGGAACAGAGGAGCATCTCACATCCATGATAGAGCTGGACTAATGGCATAGCAGGATTCATGCAGCCGACCCTTATTAGTGGAATTAAGGCTTGGTAGGATTCATGCAGCCGACCCTAATTAGTGGAATTAAGGCTTGGTTTGTTTGTTTGTGTTTATTTAGTTAGTTCTTGTTGTTTACCATTTGTCATAGTCTTGTGTTATGTAGGCAAGTGGTGGAATAGTCTAAATTTGATAATTAATGTTTAGTAGTTTTAATGTTTAGCGTTTTTAATATGTGAGGTAAATTTGTTATGTGATGTGTTAATGGAATGGCGTATTAATAGTATGATTGATTTGTAGTTGCCAAATATATGAAAATATAGAGTTAATATTCCACATAATTCATGTTTCACAATTTTGTTAAAATGGTGAAAATTTGAATTCTTGTCAAATGTGTTTTCTTGAGTATAAATTCTTGAACTTACTGCTATTAAAGAGGAGTCACGTAATCTATTTTGGTGCCCATATTTATTTGAAGTTGTTGGAATTGATTCCTTGTAATTGTTAAGTGGGATAGAGTAGGACATGACGTGGACCTTTGTATCTTCATTTCTATATTTTTGTATGGTAAGGTATTAGGTTTCATTATAGTTGTTTAATTGATTTACGTTAATATAACCCATTTTCCCGTGGCTAATTTCTTATGAGCTCTAAGTCCTACAATGAGCTTAAATATCGGCTATATAACCCATAATACGTAAGCATGGTAAGAAACGAGAATCTTAAGACGGCTTGCCTGAAAATTTGTCTTGCGAAGCCTAGGAAAAAATAAAATAAAGAACCAAATAAAAAGTGGTCATAAAGGAACAACGAAAGGTTATATTGCCATTTTTGAGTTAAACAATTATAATGGTTCTATAATGCTTAAATTTTGTGTGACATTTGTGTTCTTGAATTGTAAGGTCTATTGATCCTTTTGTATCTTCTTGATGTTTATAAAGGCTCAATTTTGTGCACCTTTTTGAATTAGTTGTAGGTAGGAAAAAATTATTACGTTATATAGCCGATATTGATAAATGTAAGTTCTTGTATTTATACTTGAGAAAGTTTATTTAACATTAATTTAGATGGACTTTTGGTGTGAGTAAAAAGTGGAACGTGAAGCCTAGGAAAAAATAAAATAAAGAACCAAATAAAAAGTGGTCATAAAGGAACAACGAAAGGTTATATTGCCATTTTTGAGTTAAACAATTATAATGGTTCTATAATGCTTAAATTTTGTGTGACATTTGTGTTCTTGAATTGTAAGGTCTATTGATCCTTTTGTATCTTCTTGATGTTTATAAAGGCTCAATTTTGTGCACCTTTTTGAATTAGTTGTAGGTAGGAAAATGTTATTACGTTATATAGCCGATATTGATAAATGTAAGTTCTTGTATTTATACTTGAGAAAGTTTATTTAACATTAATTTAGATGGACTTTTGGTGTGAGTAAAAAGTGGAACGTGATTTCATGTAGTTGATCGGATGTAGACTAGGTTGATGAGTCAATTAGATCAATCTGATTTTGATGTTACCATTCCTATTTTGTTTTGTGGGTTGTGTCTAGTTAATTTTTTCTCAAAATTAGTAAAATACATGCTAAGTTAGGGGAGTTGATAACTCTATATTTAGAGTTTTTTTTTTTATGTGTTTAGGTGTGGTTAGTCCCATTTGTCGTGTTTTAGGAAAGTAAAGTCGTGTTTAGGATGTTCATAGTTGATCTTGTATTGTTTTAAATCATTTTTGTAGTTAAATGTGTGTTTTATTAGTATATTTGTCTATTCACTTTGTTTTGCATTTTGTGCAGATAAAACGAGGGGCAAAGTGATCAATGGACAAAGGAACGTATAAACAAAATGAAGGAAAATAAAGAAGCTGAGGACTGCTGATGAAGACCAGCCGCAAACCGTGGCTAGTCTCTTAGCTAAACAAAAGTTTTAGGATTGGGCCAAATATGAAATTTTTATAAATAAGATGGCAATGTAACGATGCAAAGGCTTAGAACTTAGTTTCACCTTTTGTCTAGGCTTTTTAGAGCTATTTTTTAGGGTTTAATTATTCTTAAATTACGTAGCTTAATTTTTTATTCTGGAATGATTCAAGTAATTCAATTCACATTCTATTGCAATAATTTCAATTTCTACAACTTGTCTTTTATTAATTCATTCACAATTGCATTTTTAATTTCTGTTTATCAATTTATCATGTCTATTAGCAATTTGCACAGATTAATTTTTTTCTTTTCCGCACGTTATGAATTGCTAAATTAATTAGAGTTTAGGTATGGGTGACGCAATTGTTTGTGGGTTAATTTAAAATTAAGGGTTGAGATTAAATTATATTAATCACTAACAAAGAAATGTCTCTTATACACATCTAGATGTGTATAAGAGACAGGCTACAAGGTCCCTTCATTTCATTCAACCATTTTTTAAAATTCAATTATTTTTTTCTTTAATAAATTTAATTCTAAAATCCAAATTCTTTGCACATCTAGCTGTCTAAATAGAATCTGGATTAGATTCTCGATACTTGTTACCACCTCTAGTGGGATCGACCCTTATCCCACTCTCTTACACTGATAATTGTACACTCATGATTTTTACTAAATATTCACAAGCTGTCTCTTATACAAAGGTCCAGAAAACCTAAAGACAAGTCATAAAAATTTACATATAATTTATAACGAAATGACACATGAATGAAGTTACTCTGTCTCTTATACAATTAGAATCACTTACCAATCAATGTGAAATATTTATATTTAACAATACCAAACAATAAAAAAAAAATAAAAATGGCAATTGCTCTTTCATTTGCTAATATCTCTCTGCTCTTAATGACGAAATATTCCAATTGTTCCATCAACTCTCGCCTTGATGATAGTGACTCTTGGCCTTGCAGTACTCTAGGATAATTACCAATTATGAGGGTTGACATAATAATTAGCGTCTGGTATTTGTTTCTGTTGCCAAACCAATCAAAGCAAACACTTCCGAGGCGCAGCTGCATCAACCAATGAATAAGAACAAACTAAAACATATGAATAATCAAATATGATGGGGCGTGTATTTTCTCGTATTTTATGTCTATTTAGTTCCTAGTTGGACTAATGCAGATAAATATCCTTTTTAATTGAATATAAAATAACTTTTGATTTTTTTTTTATACAAAATTGATTTCAGCTCAACCCTCAGAAGATACTCAAATAGACATATAGAGAGACAATTCAAGAAGCAATATTTCTATTATTAAAATTTAACTTACTAGGCCTAGCCTTTCGTGTGCTAGAGTTCATCCCCTACAAATTTGCCCAAAACAGATTAATTTCATGGATTAAAATCTTTCTAGTGAATCAGCAACTGTAGATCTAAATTCTGTCTCTTATAATTAAGTAGATGTGTATAAGAGACAGGAGATCTATACCTGTCTTGGGGGTTCAAATCTGTTTGAATAATTAAACCAAACTTAAGTTACGAACTATTGTAATTGAATTTCTTGATAGTTTAGTTTGTTTTTCTATAAAATTTGTTAGAGAATCTTCAGTTAAAAACAGTTGAATGTCTAGAATAGATAAAAGTTTAGTATGAAAAAAAAGATAATTTTGTAGTGAATTTATGTCGGTCATAATATAGGATTGATAATAACACTATCAAAGTCTTTCACTTATAACATCTAGATTGCCATCAATTTCATAACCTGTCTCTTATACACATCTAGATGTGTATAAGAGACAGATATATATATATATATATATACTTTACTCTCTTGCCTCTTGCTTCTTCATGTTTTGAGATAAAATTCCCTTACTATTTTAATAATTTTATTTTTCTCTTTTACCAATTTATTTATTTTCTCTCTCATATTTTTCTTGTATCTTCTTACTCTTCTTTCTTGCTACCGCTAAACACTTATACTACTAATAATTGGTTAGTACCTAAACTCTAATTAATTTAGCAATTCATAACCTGTCTCTTATACACATCTAGATGGGTATAAGAGACAGGAATAACTATTAATAATAAAACCCTTATAATAGGCAATCGTAATATTTCCTAACTATATTTTGCCGATATTACACTATAAATAAAAGGTTGTACTCGTTTTTTCATTCTATATTCATTTTATTTGTATACTAAAATAAAATTTTAAATTTCCTCTGGGCCAAAATTTTTATTTTTATTTGTTAATCTTATTATTAATAGTTATTCACAAACTTTAGATTACAACAAGGTATATTTATTGTATTAAAGCAAGATTAATCTATAAATTAAATTGTATTTACACACATGTGAAATGTTTTCTTTTTACACCCCTATTAACTAAACTTTAATGTCATTGTTTAGTAGTAGTAGGAGAGAATACTGAAAAAAGAAAAGAAAAATTAAGATAGAGAAAATAAATAAAGGGAAAAAGAAGAAGAAAAACGAAAAACAATAATAATTTAAATATAGGGTAATTTTATCCCAAAATATACAAGAAGAGGTAAAGTGGATATTAAATGAGTTGAGGGGGTTAATTGCAATTAAAGTGTAAGTTCATAGGGGTTTTCTGCGTTTAATCCTATTTTTATATGTGCTAATAAACTTATTTTCCACTGTATTTTTTTTATGCTAACAAAATCATCACAAACCTTCACTCTCTTAACACATTATTGAAAAAAGAGAAAAACAAAGTCTTATTTATGTTTTTTTTTCTGGCTAGGAAAACAAAAGTCTTAACCAATCTAACGAAATTTATACTTAATAATATGCAATTTCAGTTTTATCATTGCCAATGATGTGAAAGGTTGGAAGACTGTCTGGTATACACAATCTTAGCAAGTGTATTACTCCAGGCTGAAGACTGTGCTGGACCTTGTAGCTCAGATGCGGATTGCATAGGCAATGATTGTCATTGGTTTTATTTAAGGAATGTAGCAATTTTCCAGATGTACTGTAGATGGCTATTTTTGCAATTTTTATAATCGATGACACTGGATAAAGATTATTAGAGTCGGGACCCTAAATTTAGTGGGAGCAAAAAATTTTTACTTAGAGTAAGGAAAAATTATTGAATACAAAAAATGGTTGAATGCAGATAAATTTGCAAGTTTAGAACTAAAAATGTTCATTATGACAATTAAAATATTATATATAAATTTTTATGATCAATCAACATATTTTGCATATGAAATATTTATAACTGTTTTATGATAAATGGGTAATTAAATATATTTTTAACTTTTTTGGGGTCAATGCTAAGAAAAAAAAATCAATTTTAAAAAATTTAAGAGAGCATACCTTCCCTATATAAGGTTTGGAAAAAAAATCACAAGTGACAGTAATAGACTCCAATTTATTGAAAATCAGTAGAGCCATTCGGGCCACCCTAAACCCCATCAACGCTGCTCAAATTGATGCCCAATCTTTAAAAATAAAAATCGTTCATAATTTAAATCATGTTATATATAAATTGTCTGGCAAAAAAATAAAAAAAATAATGAAGTTTTATTGTTTAATTAAGTTATTTTATATTTTATTAAAATCTACAAATTTCCTAATCGTCCAACTATTAAATATAATTCAATGGTGAAATTTTTCTAAATAAATTGATGGCAAAGCTACATACCTGTCTCTTATACACATCTAGATGTGTATAAGAGTTATTTTTTAATATTTCAATTATTTCCTGTCTAGATACACATCTAAATATCTAGAAACTGAGTGAAGAGTATCCAAATTGAGAAGACATCGATGCATAAGATGCACCAATGCTGTCTCTTATACATCAACTAGATTCTATAATTTCATTGTTACAAATAAAAAAAATCTTGTATGGGATGTTTTTCGTGTGTTTAGCTGACTCATATTCAACGTTAGCTAAACAATTCTCATGTTTCACATCAAATCTTTTTATGTCCTCTTATTTTTTACACATTTTAAACTAGAATCTTATTACTTCTCACATAGCCATTTATCACTCATTGACAACATTATGTCAAATCTTAATGGTAAAAGTTGTTCTTTCATATCTTTTCTTCTTCAATTTTAGAACTAATTCCTATAATATATTTTCCTTAAAATAAAAGATATATCTACTGAATGACAGCATTACTTTGATATGTAGAGCAAATAATTCAATTTTATATATGTAATTTTAACTCCACTGGCCAAAAGAAAAATATCAAATTTATATGTGCAAGTCTAAAAATATTTTGTTTTTACCTTATTAATTTGTAAGAATGCCTTAATAGTTTTATGTAAAAACAGTAAAGTATTTTAATGGACCAAATTGAATCTTTTCCTATGTATTATTTGCTATTATTTACTAAGAGTACAGACTTGTATCAAAATACTTTTTATGAAATTGAAACAATTTCTGTTATTTGTGCCCGACTAAAATTTACCCCTAGATCCACCCCTACTTCATAATCTTAGCCCCTGCTTCACAAACTGAAAAGTATTTTGATACAAGTAGAAGAGTTTTAGATGAAAAAAGAGATAGAATGATGCTTGAGACTTTGGAGTTCGTAGTGTGCTTAAAGGATTGATTTGACGTCGAATAAAAAAATTAGGATTGGTGCAAGACTTAGACGACAATGAAGGTAGTATAAAAAATTCTGTCTATAAATAGACAGAATTTTTTATTTAGGACATATTTGGAGGCCAGTTGTATGTCCCCCTTCATATATATATATATATATATATATATATATATCGAGAGAGAGAGAGAGAGAGAGAGAGAGAGAAATTATTTCATTTATTTTTTTAATTTCGTAGATTATCACTTATAGACTTGTAGTATTTCGAGATAAAATTTCATGTTTCCTTCTTATTAATATTTTTTAAAAAAATTACAAGACATGGTAGGGGTTGATGCCAAACCCCCACATCTCAATGTGATTTTTTCCTAACATTTATGTACTGTTCCTCTATGATTAATAAATAATATGTTCTAATAATAAGTAATAAGTTATACTAACAAGTAGTAACTTGGTCTAATAATTATTAACTTAGAATCATCAAGAATAATTTAGTCTAATAACTTGAATTATTAACTTTGGAAAATTCTACATTTCTATTGAGGAAACTATCTCCATTGATTTTAAGGACTTGTATAAGATAAACTTTAAAACACATGTTATCAGATTGTACAAAAGTTGAAAAGTATAATGAAT